>JAVQJL010065299.1:0-27718 GCA_036024295.1 Nannoperca obscura | reverse complement strand
TATAAACAACCAAATATCCCTGCATTAAGCATTTGTTCCCTTTTTGCATCAAAAACTCTAAAGGAGTGTTTCATTGGGGAAGCCCCCCCCCCCCCCCCCCCACACACACACACACACACTTCTTACTTTCACTGTCCATTTCTCTCACATACTTTCTTTTTCTTCCCCCACTCTTTGTCATGACACAGTCGTGCAAACATTGTCACCCCCCCCACACACACACACACACATGCACACGCAGATACCAATTTACCAAAACCCACTCTTAACACATCAGATCAAAGAGGATGAAAATGTGATCTTTGTGATTTCATGTTTTTTTTTCTGCATTCTGTTCAAGGAGAGACAAACAACAATGAACAATGTGGGATCTGTCGCATTCTTCCCATGGGAGAACTCTTCTAACAGCATCTTCTATTAGAGATGGATGGGAGAGAAGAAAAGAGGAACACCCCCACGGTGCAAACAAAATCAAAGTGGGAACCATAACTCAGAACTTAACAGTGCTGTGGTATCAGACTTGTTTAGTATTTGCTGTATGTGAAAGTCAATCTAAATCCTGTAACCTTAAAAAAATAAAAAAGTAACACACAAGCTTGCAGTACAGTAAATGAGTGTAGGCTTCAATATTGGTCTTCATTTTGGAAGGTATTTAATTGTTAATAGATTCCATATGAATTGGCAAAGCAGCTAACAAATCATCTTGTGTGTTGTTCTGAAGGGTTCATTCACCTACAAATTCTCTTGACTTGTCCTTCTAAAAGCGTTTAGTCAGACCACATTCGTCAAGTGCAGCAGCATGAAAGTGAGATTCAAGGTCAAAGACACATTTCTCATATATTCCGTGAGAAGCCTGGCTTTCACCCTATACAAACAAATAACACATCTGATTAGCTCGCTGCTCAGTCCACCCACGTAGGCAGCATGCAGTGTATATACTGCACACACGCTGTATGCTTCTAGCGGATGCTTTGACTGCTACATGCGATGCTGCCTCTGATTTACAGAGGCCTTCGCTCCTCCTCCTTCGCTCTGCTTTTCACAGACCTGTCACTGCTTGACTCTCACCGCTTGGCACAGTGGGATTGACCCACTTCTTACACCGGTGGGCCCAAGTGAAGGCTCCCAGGAGACCGAGAGCACACACATGAAAACACTTGCATTTGACAGGTATTTAAAACTAATACATATAAACACACAAGTCGTGAGTCAGGTAAAAAGATAATTCAGGTTTATTAAAATTTGGATCTTGTCAAGAATTTGGAAGATAAAACAAAATCTGAATTGTAAAAATCCTGTCAGTTCATCATCATCACAGATTATATCACTCAGTTCTCTGAAGTGGGAGATCACATAGCTGATACATGGACAAGACAGTACAGGGCAGGACAACGGAGAATCAGGCAGAAATAGTCTTGCAGAGCCAGACCTCCATCACAGTGGTTTTGTTTTGGTTCAAAGTGTAGTTACGGCCTACTGTGTCACCTTTTTCTAACCAACTTTTGTCTCTGAATAATTCATCCAATAGCTTAATGGGACAAAGGTCTGTTTGCACCAGATTAGGACAGGACAGGAGACAAACAATTTCCTGTCTAGCATTAGACTGTAGTATTCATCTGGTCTATCACATGATCTCCTACTATGACAAAAGGGATGTCAGCGCACAGTACAAATGCATGCAGAAACACAAACGCGTGTACACTGACCTACAGGCTTGCATATGAAGTTCCAATGTTACCTCCATCTATCATCCATGTGAAGACACTGATATCTGGACAGCATCTTTGATGTCAAAATTCTGAGAGCATTCTGAGAGCATGCAAGAGAACAAAGGTAGTGGTCCGAGGTCAGGTCTCCACAGGAGGATATCTGAGCTATACAGTCCCCACTGGTTTAACTTATTCTTCAGATGCCAGTACCAGGAATACACAAAGACATGAATAGTGATTCAAAAGAAGAATGGTGTTGTGGAAGTGCTGTAATACACAGAATCTTGGATCAAAAGAAATATACATATGATGTACACATGGTAGTGTCTCACACAAGTTTACTTTAGTTGGTTTTTATCCAATTTCAAAATTGATTTTAAAATATCAGATGTGACTGTGCCAAAGATTGAATGTTACATTATGAAAACTGGTTCAAACTTAGCCTAGTTATAATGTAAGTGTTCACAAAGTAGAGATATTATCATCACTAAATTAAATGGGTTGTACCACACAAACTAGTTCTTAAATAGTGAATAGTAAACTAAATATTTTCACCCAGTAAACCAGGTGGGACTGTTGCATGGCTGGAGAGTAACAGAGGTAAATTTGTTTACAAAAATGATACAAAATACCTCAAATTACAAACATTATGCTAATCAGACTAAATACATAAATAGCTTCTGTTAGGTTAGCTTGATCAGACTCATCCTAAACTGCATGAACACAACTTACTCTGAAACACACATTTCTTTGTATGTACATACAAATAAAACAAAGGCATACATTCATAAAGGATTGGCATCTTGTTATGTTTAATATATCATTTGTACATTACTTTTGTAAATGACATTGCAGCTTGTGATTGCAGTGACTTCCTGTACTTCCTGAGTGCAGACTTTCTGTTTTTAGTTTCAGGGTCACAAGCTGTTGTTGCTGATGTGTCATTTATCGTCAATTCAAAATTCACAGCTACGAATAAGTATATTATGAGTATCTTGATGATTTGAAAATGACACAGATGCTGTGAGAACAGCAATACTATCCAAGTGTAATTATTACTTTGGTAGGAAACGTGGCAAGCTGTGTGTGTGCGTGTAAGTATGCATGCAGGAAAGCAGGCTGATGTAGGGAAAAATGGGGATACTCGGGGAGAGGTCACAATAAAAACACACTGCCAGGTTCACCGGCAGCACACAATGCATGTCAAAATAGAAATCCCTGCAGTTTTGCTCAGCGTGACATCATTAGTATGTGGAAGTGAAACCTCACTGCTGTTCCTGAGTCATGTGCGTGAAGGCTACTACTTCAGCTCAGCATGCTGGCCCGAGCAGCGGGTTCATGTTAGACATTTCGAGCATATGACTAGCTCCGACCTAAATGGCTCCTATTCGAGCTTTGCAATGCAAACAAGCAACAAGGCCTGTGAGGTCCAAACAACACAGACAGGACTGAGAGAGCAGGGGAAGGAGCTGAGGAGTGGGAGGAGTGGAGGACACAGGAAATGGAGTGAGAAACACAGGGCATTGCTAAAACAATAATGACTTCCACTAATTGTGTTTCCTATGGCCAATGTGAGTGTGGTGACATTTCAGTTCTGTGTTTGTCGGTCAAATGGTGAGCTAATTAATATGGTAATTTAGCCCCGACGCCTCCAGTGACAGCCACACCCCCTCGTTAGGACAAGGATCTGATGCACCAAGAGCGAGAGAGAGCGAGAGAGAGAGAGCGAGAGCGAGAGCGAGAGAGAGAGTTTTTTTCTCAGCCCCGGAGTCACACGACACGTCTCTGTAACGGGAACAAGTGATTATTTCTAAAAAATGGGGAACTTTGTCAAAACGTATCCCACCCACACACTATCTCTCTCTCTCTCTCCCTGGCTCTCTCACACACAAGCACAAGCTCTCTTCCTGTCTCTCTCTCTCTCTCTCTCTCTCTCTTACACACACACATTTAAACTTTCATGTTGTACATACATCGATGGGTATAAACATACAAAGCTGCGCAAATATGCAAACACACACTAAGAGACAATGTGTAAGTGCTTGCTAATATCCAGGACTGTAAGGCATGTTGTTTGATTGATCCCATCAAGTCAAGGGCATCTCTGCCTGTGAGGATTCATGTAGCATTCAGCATCATTCCGACAGCAAATCAAGCATCAGTGATGAAGGACAAGAGGCTACACACCCTGTCTGTTCACATCAAGAGATGTTATAGAAGCTTTATAAAGTGAAATTTATGGCCTAGCTGCAGTGCAATTGTTACAGCATACAATGCATGCATTATTAGTGATGCATTCATGCGTAAGTAGCACAAGTCAAAAGGGTTAAAAACGACTGGCAGACAGTTTTCGGAGGGAGAGTGTCTGTAGATATTTTATGAGATGATTGAGCTGTCACATGTTTTTAAACTGAATGTCTTGATGTGCAGTTTGCCCCTTTGCCTGGATCCCTTTTGTAAACTTCGGAAAAGAGGAGCTGGAGTCTGTATGCTGCCAAAATATATAGTGTTAGTGTGCACTAACGCAAATTAAAGGAGATGGCCCAGCTTTAGAAATCGGAGGAAGCACAAAAATGTTTGCATGTATACATTTGAAATAAACCTAATTGTGACGTGGGTTTTCAAATTAGAAATGTTATCTAAATGTCACATAGGGGAAAGTTTCTTTTGGAAACTGGTCAAACAATTGCAGTCCAAAATCAATGTTTCATACTCAGATAGTTTTCCACTGTGACTTTTTTCTCTCACAGATGTGTTTATGTTTCTGATTCCTTCCATATTGTTTTTTCTCTTGTGTCCATATCTCTCTAAGTGTGGAGAGCTTTATTATTTTTATGACTGCATAAGTTGGAAATCTAACAATAACTCTTTCCTTGACATTCACAGTGACTTGCAGCCAGTAAATTAACTTAATGCAGCTATGACCAATATTTTTATATTAATAATGGATCACATGACAACTTGTGTGAAAGACTTCGCTCGTAGTGATAAACCCATAGAGAATTTTCCCTTGACGCTGCAGCTTCCCTGAGCTTTATGGCCACTCTCAGCTCATTGTTTTAGTTTTGAAGACCACAACTTTGCTGTTCAGCAGTTTTTCAGAATGTCATCATATCAACATAACTGTCAGTGTTGTGTTTAGAGCAGCTCCCAAAGGTTCAAGAACATTTTTATTGCAAAATATTACAAATCGATCTGTGATGTAGATGATGACATTTTTGTAATAATTATATATAATAGGTGAGAATTTTGTACAATTCAAGAGTTCCAATCTAATCCTGCCAAAAACATTATTGTTATTGTTCAAACAAAACCATTGCAAAGCAGAACTTTGAAATATTTTTTATCAATCTTGAGACCCTGGCTTACAAAAGTAGCCCTTCTTCAGGAAAGAAACATTTTTCTCCTTAGAATAAAAATTACTGAACATTTCAAAGCTAACACTTTTTTGGGAAATTATCATTTTATTGATACGGCATCAAAAGATGAAACACCTTATCTTTAGTCTGTGCCTCACTGTCCATTTTAATAAGCAAACTCCTTCTTCTACCACCCACCACATCGTTCCTCCTTACCGCCCCTCAGTAGTCTCGCCCCACACACCTAACACACACACACACTCATACATACACAAACATTTGCGTGGCTCATTAATTAAAAGCACAAACAATTTACGGAAGCTGGCTTCTCCAGCTTCCAGAGGTAGGGGCTTTTTTTATCTTCCCCATTTGTGGAGGAATGTTTGGGTGAGCTGAGCTTTCTTGTTAATGTAAATAATTTGCCTTTACCTTTATCCTGATGGAATCTTAATTGTGCCTCTCCGGCTCGCCTCACAGCAATTCATCAACGTCCTCCTTGACCAGAAAAAGATGCGCTGCCTGTCGTTGGGAGAGGGAGAAAAAAAATCTAGCACTTTGAAACAAAGTAAGAGGGCTCACTAACAATGGGAGGCACACACGCGCAAAAGAAACACGCGCACACACTGGTGTAGATTAATGGCAACTCTCCACCAATTAAATGAGTGCTTGTTGTTTTCATCTGATGCTGCTGGTCATCTATTGTCTCCGGATATTGATCTTTATTTCAATGGAGCAAATACAACAGAGAACAATAAGAGCATTTCGGGGGCTGGGGCCATGTTAGCCCAACAACATTTGGAGCATTATTGGCGAATCCATTCATTCCAGCGCAAGGTATTCATTATACTGTGAGACTGATAAATGCAAAGATGAGCTGCATGCACATATTGGGCTGGAAGCCATTCAGAGGGCAAGATACTGACTGTGTGCATGTGTGTGTGTCTGTTTGAGTGCATGCAAAGGGAGGGTCAGAGTGGTGGAGGGGGAGGGGTTGACTCTTTATTTTTTATTCTTGGCATATCAGCCTTGGAGGGCCTCGGTGGTGCAATAAAAAGCCATGCATTTCAGTCATGTGACACGCAGAGTGTAATTGCTAGCCTCTCGGCTCGAAATGAAAGCAACGCTCGGCCATTTCTCAACATGCAGGGCTAAAACGAGACCACAAAAACCCACCACTTCCCTTAGCGAGAAATGTCCCTGCACTCCCACAGCCTGTGCTCTTTACCAGAAGCAGCAGCGGCAGCAGCTGACAAGGCAACAGTGGCTGTGTATGTGTGTACACAGGCAGGGCCGACGTTGGTCTCTGATGATTTATCTGTGTTTAATTATGTTGCACTGTGGAGTCACAAGCCAATTATTTGCCCTTTTAAAGCTTTAGAACATACTCAGAAAGAACGGCACGTTGTCCACATAGCTAGTACACAGATGTGGTATCACATGTACATTTTAGGCCTGTATGAGACCACAAGTGTACCTTTTCATTCCTAGTTGTGATTTTAGATGTTTGACTGGGTTGGTACAAAGTAGAACAGCCCCCATTAGTACCACAAAATAATGAAACAAAACAATTCTGCTCAAGAGTGAATCTAAAACACTAAACCACTAAGTACCATTATACTTTTGAATTTGAAAATAAGTCTAAATGCATATGTTTCGTTTTCTTGTGCTTTTTTTACACACCAGTGTAATATGCTATGACTGAAAGAAAGAAATAAATGATTTGTTAGCCAGTGTGACAATAAACTGATGAGGTGAGAGGTCAATTGTGTTTGTGCATGGGTATTTGTGAGAGAGAGAGAGAAAGAGGAGTGTGCGTCTGGGGGACAGGTGACAGAGTGTGTCCCGGTGATGAAGGGTCAGCTGAGGGTCACAGTGATCCAGTTACACTCACCTTTTCTCTCCATTGATCCCTCTGATTCCTCTGATACACTGCTGTTTCTATATTGACATCTAACCATACAGATGAATGCTGGAAGGCATACAGTCTTCCAGTGTCTGAGCTCTTTATTGAGTCATGCGAGAGACGCTAATGACTAGGATAGCTCCCAGCAAGCCTGCGTAACGTTAGCCTCCACCTATTTTGACCCCTGTTTTCATCTCACGTACAATGGCTCGCGGCCTCGATGTCATCAAGAACACACGTCTGTCTGTCAGTCTTTTTATCAATACTCACTGTCTACTCATCTGTCTTTCTCCAATTTGTCTTTTCTTGTCCTTCTACTATAATTTCCATTTCCCTGGCTGTCTCTCCGCCCCTCCTCCCTCCTCTCCTGTGTTTCCACGTCCTGCACACCTGTTCTGGAACCCAGCCCCGTGCCTCCCAGCTCGGGCAGGGTGGAGAACAGACGGCCCCTGTGTTTTCTGATAATCATCACATAGCTCACATGCCTGCTCCTCTTCTCTCTCTCTCTCTCTCTCTCTCTCTCTCTCGCTCTATCTGTCTGTTCTTTCTCTGCTCCGCCTGCCAGCTCACCTCAGCCAAGCCTATAACCACCCCCACCCACGCCCCCCAGCTCTCTCTTGCTGCATCTGCCCTGCCATACATCAGCCTTCTGACAGACTCACTCAGCACCCACAATGCCTTGGTCTCATTCTTTTCACCTTTCGTCATCAGTTTCATCAATTGCAGCTGTCAGCTGCAAAACAGACATCTAGGATAAGTGTTCTTTCTAGGACAAGTGATATATGTTTAAAGGAATAGTTCACAATTTTGGGAAATGTCCTTATTTGCGTTCTTGCAGAGAGTTAGATAAGAAGATGGTTACCACTTTATTTGTCTATTAAATACAAGGTTGCAGCCAGCAGCTGGTTAGCTAAGCTTGTCGAATGGTTTAAAAAATAATATCGGTATCCCTAAAGCTCACTAATAAACACATCACATAGATATAAGATTAAAGTGTCAGTTATTGGTGAGCTTCAGAGGTGATGGTAGGCAGACTCATGTACCTTTAGACAGATCCAGGTTAGCTGGTTCCCCCTGTTTCAAGTCTTTATCCAGGCCACAGCTAACCTAACCATCTGCTGACTGATATTAAGGGATAAATATGAGTCATAGTTATTTCTCATCTAACTCTCTGCATGAAAGCAAAAAAGCATTTTGTCTTTCTTTCCCTCTGCTCCCCAACCCCACCTTTCTCCTCACCTAAGGCTTTCCACCTCTTAACCCTGACACATTTTTTTCCCTCTGCCCCTCCACCCCTTCCACCATGCTTGTGTCTTAGTGCAGGTGTTCCCATTGCCGGGGGTGAAAAGCGAAAAAGCATGAGGAGGCAGAGCTTCGCTTCATTCAGCTATTGAGCAAATTGTTCCTCATTCACCACCCACACTGCTTATTAGGCCTGCTCTAAATAATCGAGAAAAGAAACAGAGAAGCGGCAGTCGGTTCCCTCCCAAATGCTATTCACAGATCCCTCACTGTGCATTACTCCGACGGCTACATGAGAGAAGATATCAGCTTTTGGTGTCATTATTTGATCAAGTGGTTCTCAGTCATGCAGAGGTCTGTGTAGTTAGTACTTGAGGGAATGAACACCCCTGTGGGCCCCTCTAAGCATCTATTGTGTCTGTGTAAAGAAACCCCTATGGAACAGGGGGCCCCATTGTAGAAGAAATTGTTCATTTATTAATTCATGCTATCAGGTTGCCGGGTTTCATGTTTTAAAAAAAGCGCCAGCAATGGCAGATTAGTTATCAACACCAGCTGTCCAGACTAGACTGGCTAGACTCTCTATCCCCTCCTACTCCGCCTACAGTTTCTGATGCACCATCCTATCTGTGTTCTTATCTGCTTATCTTCGCTTTGCTATCCTTTTCCAGCCTCCCCACTTTTTCGTCCTGTATACTCTGCAGCATTAAGGTCTGGATCAGGCAGATGGACAGAGCCTTAGATCAATCAGAGAAATCAATACTTCCACACTGGCTGAGACGATCTGTGCAGACTGACGGAAATCTGACGGCTCTGATCCGGTCCAGCCTGGGCAAGTGTCCTCTGGTCATGGATCGGCTTAGTTTAGCTTGGTTTGGTTTACGTCCTGTCTGGTCTTGTTCAGGTCTGACATGTTAGGATTTCAGTTTGAAATATTATACAGTTTGTGAACAAATGCAGTTTCCAATACATCAATCAATATTTCAAAAAGAAATAACTTCTGAAGGCACACATTTTAAGATTTCCCTTACACTAACATTAAAATAACCTGATATTGCTTCTTTTTCTTGCAAGTTATCTTTCCTTCAACTGATTGTCTTATTTTTTCGACATAACTCATGGACAAAAGTTATTCTACATGTGTCTGTTTTAAACATAGAAATCAGCAACAAAATCATAAACGGCTGCAGAGATGAGATGAATGCAACAACAGTCGCACTCTTTTCTCTCTTTATTCACAAGTCATTAAGTCGAAAGACAGCTCTGCTAAATGTCAAAACACTACAGGGGGGAAACCACAGAGAGAACCTGGTTTCATTGTTATGCTCTTTGATTATACACAGGTCAAGTGGAAAGTCTATCTTCATCCTCTGAAAATAACCTTTTCCCTCGGAAAATTGGCATGTACTGTATTTTGTAATTGCCCTGCACCAAGAGAAAGGATTGCAGATGAATGAGGATATAGCTGCCACTTGATATCATCTCTGATATTCTCATTTTCTCTCCACCTGAACACAAAGTTCAGAGAAGGCAGAATAGAAGAACATACTGACAAAAAACAGACTTAAATCCCTCCCCACCTGTCTGACACCCCCATCTATGCAGCACTGCTCATTCTAGGTCAGTTTTTGATGATAGACAGCGACAGAGCCGAGCAGAGCTTCACGGTTCCTGCCTGTCTTCCGGCTGCAAAGTCTGGTGTGTGTTTGATGTAGTCCAGGCCCACCGCCGGCCCCGTCTCTGACTGTTGGCCCGTGACACCAAACTCAGACAGAACTGAAATCTGGAGGGGAGGAAGGAAGGAAGGAAGTACACTTCCAAGACAGTCAACTCAGAAAGAAAAACAACAGCCAGTCATCACTCAGTCAGTGCTTATGCATTGTGACATAGTTCAAGGGCTTTGCAGAGATGTTTTCAATAGAAAGAAAAAATGCAGAATAAAGATAAAATGGAAATAAATTTGATGCCATAGCCATTTCCAAATTTAGAAATGATTTCTCCTATTCAAAGATAATTGTTCTTTCAACTCTTTCAACGTTTTAACCATGCTAGCAGCACGGCTCTAGGGCTGGCAATGATGGTCTGTCGGGTAGCCAGTCCAAACATTTGATCCAGACTGAAACATGTTTTAGATAGATTGCCATGAGATGTGGTACAGCTTTTCACAGACAATAAATCCTTCTGACTTGGGTGATTCCTTGACTCTACTAGTGCCGCCAGTGGGTCAAATTTTTCACTTATCCTGTTAAATATCTCAACATCTACTATGTGAATCGGCACAAGATTTCATACAGACATTCATGGTGCCCAGAGGATGAATCCTAATGACTTTGGTAATCCTATGACTTTTCTTCTAGTGCCACTATGATGTTGATGTTTGTGAAATGTCTAAACAGCTATTGGACACATAAATTTACATTTTGTACAGACAATAATGTTCCCCTCTGGATAAATTATATTAATTTGGGTAATCCCCTCTTTTATTTTACAAATACTTTGGTTCATGACTCGTCTACTTTGTTTTTAATATTTAGCATTTAGCATGCTATCCCTGTAAACTAAGATGATGAACATGGTAAACATTATAACTGTTTAGCATCAGCATGCTAGCATTGTGAGCAGGTTAGCATGCTGAATGCTGTTGGTGTTAGTAGTAAGTAAATGTGTTATCAGTTGTTACTTTTATTATAGCAATGTCTAATGTCAAAAATTACTATCTAAATTTTGGTGAATTGTTTTGTAATAACCTCTTCCGAATATCAAAATAATATAGAGCAATTCCAAAACAGTTTTGCACCTTGCAGGCTACCTTCAAAGACTTTGATTTCATCAATTTACATGATGAGGATCATCACTGCCATTTTTGCGACACTGATCAGATGGTAGACAAGCCTCTCAATTATCCCAGTTTTAATGAAGGCTAAATGAACATTAAATTGCCACTATCTGGGGCATTTTGGAAAAGTAATATTACATGAAATGTAACAAATTACCCCTCCCTAGGAGTCATAATATTTTTTGAAGTGAATAACAAGAAATTAGTATTAAATTATGTTTTAATGCTTGCCAGAGGCTTGAGAATCTACATATGCTGATACTAGATGGAGACAGAGAGTTTTCATTATGTCCTTAAAGAGCTGCATATGTCTGAGGTAGCTGCCTGTAGCGGTAACCTTTATAAGTAATTCACTGTTTAATGTGTTATTCAGTGTCGTTTCAGTGAACTTTCTTCACAATTTGCTGAAATTCAAATTGCTTGTAGAAATATTTTTCCAGCTAATAGAACATTAATTTTAGGTTTGCTCGTTTACTGTTATTTAAACACATTTCTTAATTTATACTTTTATTTCTTCAGTTTAGACAAACCTTCTGTGGCTATGATGTTTGGAGTGGATTCAGTACATGATTCATTCCAACTTAAGTTCCTTTAAGTTCCCATATTATCGGGCTGCACCAATAAGTCCCTTAAGACTCTCCAGCTGATCCAGAACGCTCACACACACACTCACACACGCGCGCACACACGCGCGCTTTTGAACATGATTCCTCTGCAATGAGACCACACATACTGTATCTGTCTGCCTCACTGAAGACAGAGGAAATGGAGAGAAAGGGGTAGTGGAAAGAAAAAGTGCGACAGCATCTGAAATCTGAGACGTACCGAGGCGATGCAGTCCAAAGGTGAATCTCTTGGTGGGTGGCTTGGTGGAGAGCCAGAGGGCCAGCAGAGAAAACAAAATGCCCACCACATCTGTTAGCATGTGCACAGCGTCAGTCATAATGGCTAAGCTGTTTGACACATAACCACCTGAAAGTAAAAGACAATGTGAACATTTGCCATTTGCACAAGGCATGCAGATACAAAACAGTTTAGTTCCAGTCACCACTTTTTTTATAAGAACACACACGACTCATAGAGAAAACGAAAGCTGCAAAACAGAAAAAGTCTAACACACGTGAACCTAATGGTTTTCAGAAAATGGTCAGTATATAACATTTTTATTAGTATTTTATGTGTTGGATTTGGTTGCATTGTGTCAAGCTGTCAAGTATCATGCTGATTTGATTTCTGTCTCTTGGACATTCTTGCTATGCAACTGTCCTTCTGTCTGTCCTCGCTAACACAAAGGAATTCATTCTGTTATGGAATTCCTTATCTGACTGCTGACTTGTTTGGGCTTTGCTACACTCACATACTTGCTTCCTATAAAGACGTGTATCCAGGTTCCTTTTCACCCCTTCTTGACTGTGACACCCCTTGAGTGCACATCAACGGGTCCTTTCTGCAGAAAGCTTAATAAATACTTTGGTGATTCAGAGACTCTTGTTTCCAGATTTCCACTTCTTACCTCTGCTCCATTTTCCTAATGGTTACTGTTTTATGATATTAGTGGGAGGTGGCCGATGATATAAATGTTTTCCTCAAGTTTATGCTATATATATATTTGTCAACATACATAAGTGAATGTCTCTACCTGTTTGATCATTGTAAAGTATCAGCCATAACTCGGTTGTGTTAATCTGAACAGCCTTGTCCAGACAAACACTGGTTCAACAGTTTGTCCTCCACCTCTCTGTGGCTGGTTGGTCATAATGTTTACTGTGATGAGTGACCAGCAGTAAGACAATAATGTTGTAATCTGAGGTTTACTCTGCATATGCTTACCTATAATTTCACCCATCATAAAAAGGAAATACAGCAAAGCTGCAATGACAAGCCTCTTCATCACCCTCCTGTGTTTGATCTTCTCCCTCTTCTTGTTGCAGTTGTCACAAGGGTCCATGTTTAGCCCCGGGCTGCCCAGGCTGGAGGAGGACTCGAGCAGGGAGTCATCGTCATCATCCGCCACCACCAGCGTGTTCACCGCCACCCCGTTGGACGGAGCTCCGGCAGAGTAGTCCGACATCTCTCCCGAGACAACGACCTTCAGCTTGTTGAATTTGGGCGTCTCATCCTCCTCCAGCTCGTCGGAGAAGTCAAAAGGCGCCGTGTCGCTCAGGTCCCAGTCGCTCTGCTCCCTCCTGAAAGCGGACCGCACCTTCTTCATGAAGTTCCCGCCTGACATCTTTAATACTTACGGGGGCAAGGTATCACGAGATGCGCTCTGTCTGTAGGTTAATGTCTTCTGGGGTAGGTAATCATTCACATTTTTGTGGCGGGGTACAGCCGCAAGCTCGCATTTCTACTCCATCTTAGCACCTGGAGGAGAGCAACAAAGTAAAGTGACACCAGAACACAGAAAGCATCGTTTCAGTACAGCTCAGCTATTTTAATAAGGAGATCTCAACAGACCAACCCATGTCAATATCGAGTTGGTAACATAAACATACGATAAAGTCACTCACGTGCGCTGATAAACTTAGAGTTCAATAGTCTGACTCTTAAAAACAGCCTTGGCTAAACAGTAACAAGCTAGCTAGTAAAGGTTAGCTATCTTGTCATGTCAGATCGCGACTAACAGACAACCTTTGTAGTGTGGTAGTTTGTTTGAAAACATGGGGCAGACTTACCTAAAGATGTACCTGTCGGTTGTCCAAACTGTCCTGAAATTGAAAACGATCATTGTAATACCGGTGTAAACGTCAGAGTTATAAAAGTATCGCTTCGCACCCGGAAGTAGCAAGTTTGGATTCGTCAGCAGTCACATGATGACGCGGGAGTCACATGACGTTCTTTTCAGACGCAGCAACAAATCGAAAGTCTTTCTGCTGTTGTCTCACCCGCTGTATTCATCATATCAACAACGCAGCACACATACAGTTGCTGTTAAGTAAACAGACAGCAAAACTGGTAAGACGGCGTGGACTGAGGTGAAACGTTTACAGGTCGTCTTGTCGGTTATGGGGCAGGGCAGCAAGCTAGCTAAACACTTCCTCGATGCTCGACGCTTCCCCGATGCTTGGTGCTGTGATAAGCTAACGTTATGGTACAGAGGTTCAACTGATAATGTGCATCTGATAAAACGGTGAGATCCATTTTGCCTGGTGCCACTTTTCAGGTTCTAAAAGCAGACTGGGTCAACAGAGCCGTTGCATATGGAGGTAGAGGGGATGGAAGATGAAGGACCTTCGTCCCAGACTGAACTTCCACACAGTGAAGGTATGTGTGCAGATGCTTAACCTGCTCTCTACTGTCTACACCTGTCTGGCTTACTATGATCAGGCTACCTGGTAGTATAGATTAGTTGAATCCAGCTAGAGACCCAAGGGCAGCTCATGCAACTTGTGCGGATCCAAGAAAGAGACCATAGTAATTAAAACAATGCTCAGAGTTAAAGGTTAAGGATGAAGTTTGCCTTTTGTACAGAGTTGATTGGCTGGGTGTTAAAATCTGAAACAGGTTCAAATCAGAACAGCAGAGACTGAGATATCTTGATCTTTAGTCTTTAGGCCCTACTTTAAGCCAAGCTTCAAAAACAGTAGGTCTTGCACTTCCCATAATGAATGAAATGAAATATTATATCATACAATATCTTAAGAGCAGCTTTCAGCCGTTTGCGTTGAAGACGTGACCTTTACTAGATCACTTAAAATCCTGCAATCTGACATCTCATATGTCAGCAGTCGGAATAGAGGAGGTGAAAGGTGAACTCAAATTTCAAGGACATCAGTAATAAGCTGTAGTTCTGATTCGGATCTGGTTCATTTATTGAAGGGATCATTGTGACTCAACACTAAATGCTTCGTACATTTTCCTCTAAATTATTTGACAGATCTCCAGATGGAACAGCAGGAATCACTGCACGAGGAGAGTTCAGCCCCTGTAGAGAACGTGTTTGTGGATAAGAAAGCGGTGGACAAACTCACAGAGGGGTTACTCTCTCACTACGTACCGGATCTCCAGAACTCTAAACGAGCCCTCCAAGAGCTCACGTGAGTATTACTTAGCGTTTCATGACACGCAACCATTACACCTGATGGTCACCAGCAAGGAAACACTTAATAGGTGCTGCAATTCTCTTTTCACCATTATTATGTGACCACCACTCAGAACATGCCATGAGTTTATGCCAGTTTTATTCCAACTAAAGACTGCAGTCAATGATTTCAGTGATAAGTTGTCCTGATTAATTCAATTATCTTGTAAATAAGCTCCAGCTGGATCTGAGTAGTCCTAACAGGTCTGAAGATTTTCTTTCCTGTGTCACCATGAGATCAAAGATTTATCTAAAGAAGAAATCATTAAAAGCTTGAGCAGAGACAACCAAGGTGCAGAGAATCTGACTGAACTTTAAATACAATTTGTAAATTGTCTTCTTTCATTTTTTTGGGTCTTTTAAATAATGAGGAAGGTGTTAAATATTCAGTAGGTGTCCTTAAACATGAGTAATGTTTTGGTGAAAAAGTGCACCACTTGATGACATTTATATACCTGTTCTTCATTCTTGTCTCAACCAGACAAAATCAGCTGATACTGTTAGACACTCTGGACCAAGAAGTCACAAAGTTCAGAGAATGTAATGCCTTACTGGACCTCAACTCACTGGTATGTTTGGGCTGGATTATAATCTTATTCGTACTCATGTTTATCTTGTTTGTACTCTCTACACCAGCCAGCAGAAAGGATTTCTAATCACTGTTGTCATCTTTAGTTCACAGAGGCGAAGGTTTACCACAACAAACTGGTGAACATAAGGAAAGAGATGATTATGCTCCACGAAAAGACAGCTAAACTAAAGGTACCCCTCATCTCAGTCAGAATGTTTTTCTAGCATCAGTTTAGTTGATGCCAATCTTTAAAGATAAGGAGCAAATATCGGTGGATGGATGCAAAATAACAACAATAAATGAAATGCTGACTGTTGTTTTCTGACAGAAAAGAGCTTTGAAGCTGCAGCAACAGAAGCAGAAGGAGGCGCTGGAGAAGGAGCAGCAGCGTGAGAAGGAGCTGGAGAGAGAGAGGCAGCTTATTGCCAAACCTGCTAAAAGAACGTAGGATCCCCAAGTTTGTCTGCTGTGTTAATAGACCATACAGGTGGTTTTGCATGTTTTAGCCTATTTATTGCTTATCAGCTATATGGTACATTTATGCTGACCATTTTCCAAAGCGCAAGTACTTTCGCTTTTTTTGTTTTGAGCATTTTTGCCTTTATTTGACACAATATAGTAGGGAATCAGACAGGAAAAGTGATCCCAACAGGGGACTCTGTTATGACATCGTATGCGTCTTTAACCATATTTAGATCTTTGAATGCGTTTGCCTTCCATCCAGACAGCCATTGTTTCCAATTATTTTGGTATTGTATTATTGTGAAATCTCCTCGAAACGTGTTTTATACATATAATCCATCATGCTGAATATAAGCGACTACTTTTATTATTGTCTATTACTTAAATTCTTGTCGCATTGTAATGCAGCTGACCTTTCTGAATTATTGCACAATACCACAGATTAGACAGTAAAAGTAGATATGATTTCCTAAAAATGCTTTATTGCAAGCAGGTTTCCAGCCTCAGCTGGTTTTTAAAGTACAGATCATTTTAATTGCAAATGTTGGTTAGAAATCAGCATGAGTTCAGGTTTTACACCTGTCAGCTCCTGAAATACCTTTTTTAAAAGGTTTATGGGGACGACTTCTGCCATCAAATGTGCTGTAAGAAATGGTATGAAAATAGGACTGAGATTGGCTTTAAACATATTTCTGGTTTATCTTTGTTTCCAACAGTATTACAGAAAAGACTGTAGGTATACTCTGCTTGACTTGGGGATATAAGTTGTTATCTGGTAGCTTCCTGATTCCTGTTGTTTCTTCACTTGAGCGTCACTCGTCCATCTTTATGCCTACACTGCAGCAGTAAACAAACGTGGAACAAGTTAGACATTTTTGTTTGAAACTGTATTTATTAAATAATATAGAAAGTGAATCCATTAAAAAAATCATTGAAACTTAAATGTGCTTTGGAAAATGGTTCACTTAATAGACAGTATATATGGTTCTTAGTAAATGGGCTAAAACTTGCAAAAACTCTGTTCTGATCCTTTATGTGCGAAATTGCCAAGATCGCCACAAACCAAAGACATGGACTAAATCATCAAATGCTGATATCAACCTCTGATGACAAACACAAACTCGAGCACTTCCCTGAGAACGGGACAAATTGCTCAAAGAGACATTTGTAGCCGTCAGACAATGACCAGGAGGAGAATCAATGCGTTTGCTATCTTGTGTTGAAGATAAGTGTTAATATATGTTGTTGCTGGGCTTCATGTCCTGTTACTGCTGAATGTTAGAAAACAGGTGTGTTGTTTAAGGTCAAATAGGTCTGCACTAAACTTTAGTGACTGTGTTTCTGGGGTCCAGCTATTATTATAATATATGTACCAAACTTTGCCCCTACAATACACAGCAAGTGTAAATGTCTTTAACAGACCTTTCAAGAGGTTTCTATGCACTACTTATGCCTGGAACTCTACTGTTTGTACAATTAATAATAAAAGCAACACAAACTGGTTTGGAGTGGTGTGACTTACATTTTAGTAACTACAGTATGTGTGAGGATTAGTACCTGCTTTGGTGCTATTCAGGGTTGCACACATAAATTATAAGGTAATGTGTCATGTCTGTAACATGGTGTAAACTTACTGTTTTCAGGTCCACGTGCATCCGACTACGTGAACTGTATTAAGCATCTCAGCCCACCAGGTGTCAGCAGAGACCAGAAATTATTTCTTGATCTTTGATGGCTAAATGAAAGGCTTTTTTTGCGTCAACATTTGTGCACCTGCTGACGTTAATGATTAGCACCTATCAGCATCTATCTTACCTGGGTCAGATTACCTGAGCACCATACATGCCTGGTGAATGTAGGTAACTGCAGTTAACAAGCTGGTAAAATGGAGGAATGGAATGGAAACAGGACGGATCATCTTGGTTTACTGACTCTTGTTGATTCCCAGTTCAGCCTCAACCATAACCCCATAAAACTTAAATTGTCACTGAATTGCTAAACACTAGACCAATGTTTTCAACACACAATGTCTCTTTTCACACACATTTTATACCCCATTGTCATGTACCATGGAGTTTGTTGACAGAAATGTAGGTTACATTCCTCTCTGTCCACACAACCATGTGTCTGTTCCACCCCCTCCAATTCACATAAAACTAATTTTATACTTACTACTACAGCAGCAAACTCAGTCAAAACCAACACGGCTTGGTCCACCATCGCCCAGTCCCTGTTTAGGTAGGAAACTGAACCACAGTGTGGCCATGGAGGGGTCCAGACTCGGAGAGGGGCAACCTGATTCCACACTGAAAGTGAGGCTGCGCAAAGAAAACAACCTTTTGTTTCTAGTTTCTAGTTCTCACAGTTACCTTGACTTTGGATTTTGTTTGACATTTTAAAATTTTTATCTTTAAAAAATGCCTTTTGAACACTAATTGGTGTTTTCTGCATTTTCTGAAACTGGGTCTGTGTAATGTAAGACCAAATATGGAAAGAAGTCTGCTCACGTCTGTTATACATAAAGGTTTGTCAGGGGTGCGTTGGAAGCAAAGATAATTCCTAAAAACAAAAAGAGAAATCTGCAGGAAGAGTAATATAATTTAGTCCGTTACCAATCTTTTTATCTAAAATGGCACTTTTCTTGTACTTCATTTACCATGAACGAGCATGAAATGAGCACTTTTAATTGAACAGATTCTGCTTTTGTTTTCACACTTTGGCATAGTAGTATGAAGGATCTGCTCTTAGTTAGGTAATGCTTTGATTGAATAGGGCTCTGTGTTTCCAGGAGGAGGGGGCGTTCGAGGCTCCAGAGGTAGACAGCTCAGAGAAGCAGCGGTTTCCGAGGATGGGCTCTGTTCCTCCAAGCGTTTGGTTTTAACTTGTCTGCTTTTAGAAACTTGGCCGTCGGGGAAAACACAACCCCCCCTTGCCAAAGCCACAAGCGAGTCACAGACATGGAGCAGCAGCAGATGATGATGTTGTATAGTGGACGGCCTTCCTGTCTAAGTAAACAGTGATTCAGATGGTGAGGAGTGGGAGGCTGTGGTCTGCTATAGACTGGCACCACCCACCATAACAGGATATGGTCCTCTGGCCCACACTGAGGGTGGTTGCATCATGTTATTATTTCCCTCAGGTTTTACCATTTGGTTGGTGTCGTAGTATTCGTGCACACTGCGTACCGCGTGAGGAGATGGATTGAAGGTTCTGGAAAACACATGTCTCTGTGGTGTTTTTCACCAAAGTGATGGTAAGTGAGGTTCCTTTCCCTCCTCAACCAGGTCTTATATAACTCTGCATACGCACGTCTGGACAAGTGGGCATGGAGAACATTTGTAATTAGGTTTCTGTGAGTCAACAGATGGTGCAGAATAGATATTTAAGCACAACGGTTTACTTTGTAACCACCACATCTTTCCCCAAAAATCATTTTACATTTCTAATTTTGATCTTATAGAATGTATAAAAGTAACGTTTTAAAGTAAATGTTTTATTATGGTACTTATTACTCTGCAACATGTATCACAAAACATATGATCAACTTGTAAAAATCCGGCACTGTTACAGAATTCAACAACAGTACATAAATGAGTTCAAACAGCTTCATCTTAACTTGACTGGATTAACCTGCTGGGGGCCACCAAGCAAAAATCACATTTTACTGTTGTAGCAGGTCGCGGAGGAGCTAGTTAAGTACTTTACTTACTTTATTGCTTTTTGTGAAATATTGGGTAATTTTAGCTCTTTGAGCCTCAAACAATTATTTTGTCTTATAATGTCTCTTTGGTGACACTGTTCACAACTACATACAAATCTGAAATGTGACAAGAGACACTGTTTTTTTGTAAGGGCTCAAAAGACGAAAAGGTTTGGAAACAATGGTTTAATCTTAAATGAGATATTGGAGTTTATAAACTCATCATGCGTTTTAATGTCAAATCTTCATCTGTAAAATAACTAGTAACCACAGCTGTCAAATAAATGTAGTACAATATTTCACTCTGAAATATAGTGGGATAGAAGTATAAAGGGGCAGAACACATTAATACTCAAGTATCTCAATTGTACCAGTGCTTGAGTAAATGTAATTAAGATACTTTTCACCACTATTGAAAGCACAAATTTTGACACAGGGCCCTTCACCAAGGAGGGCCTCTTGCCTATCTGCATTTGTTTATTTATTTGTACAAAAGCAAATTTATTTTTATATATATTTATATATATATATTAAAATATAGAAAATAGGTAATAAAGCAGGACCCACCTTTAATCCCTTAACATGTAAGTTAATATTATGCTGTAGCAGTGTATACTCGCACAAATATGTGTAAACAAAGTGTAAACACTTTGAAAGAGTGAGGAGATCCTGCAAAATGTGTATTCTATGATACCTCTGTACACCGACTTTATAAAGTTTATGTAACTTTTACTGCATTTTTAGATTGTGGTGTTGCTACTTTTACTGAAGTACAGGATCTTGTGTAATTCTTCCCCCACCTATGTGTTGCAGCAACAGCAGCAGTGAAATGTGTACACTTTAAATGTCTAATGCCATGTACGGGAGTGTCTTGTTGTGTCTGCTCTGTGGTGTCATTTCTCCACTCAGCGTAAACACAGACAGAGCCAGTGAACCACAATGGGTGAAAGGCTGTTTTCCCATCAGCCCCACAGGTGTGGCATTAACCCCGCTCAGCTCACTGCCATGCCAGCTTTAGAGGGTCACATTTTCAAAATCCATACAACAACCCCAGTCGTCACAAAAGCTTTTATGGCAAAAGTGGCTGGTCTCACAGGCTTCTCTTAGACTGTAGTAAAAGCAGTAAATATAGAAACAGCTTGTAGGCTGCGAAGGAGGCTTTGAAGAGCAGCGTAGCTGTGGTGGCTGGAAAGGATGATTTGATTAACCGAATGTGCACTGCTCTTGTTGTTTTCTTTGGTTAAGGAGGAAATGTAATAAATGGAGCATTGTGAGCGAGGCAAAGAAATAGTATTCAGACAGTCGCAGTCACCTCTACTCCACACCAGGGTGGTTAGCGGTTGCACGGCTGTGTCCTGTCTGACCTGTGTGAGGTGGAGATGTGATAATCCAAACCTTAACTGTAGGGAGTTAGAGGTCTGAGGGGAGGATTTATAGTGTTGTTTATATGCTCTATTTGAGTCGACCACAGCAGACTGTTGCTTCCTCTGCTTTTTGGAAGCACTGTGGAGAGGTGTGTTAGGAGACAGAGCATGGGACGGACGCACGCAGCACAGACACACGTGCACCCATGCAGACAGAGAGGCAGGCGGAAACACACACTTGCTCACTTATACACAAACAAGATCCAGTAAGAGCCAGTACTCCAACCCGTGCAGCGGTTGGTGTGGTTTAGAAAACTGCAGGGTGTGTTGTAGTCCAGAGGCAGCAGCCTACAGGTGTCAGGAGACATCACCACTGTGCCATTCATCCATGAATTATTGTATCTAAGGGCAATGAGTTAACAGTAACTTATATTCTGCAAGTTATGACCCACTTCACTGAAAATATACTGTTATTGTGTGTGTTTATCTTTAATATTTCAAGCTGTCCCTGACTAGTCAATTTAATTGTTTTGTATAGTAAGAAAAGCAACAGGTAGGTAAAGTATTACAGTAGTAGAGGTGAGTAAAATGTATGCAGCTGTGCCTTAGTGCAGATATGAAACAGTCCAGACAAGGGGAGGCCGTGCCAGCAGCAGTCAAGGTTACATAACTGCTTATCTCTCTCTCGCTTATAAGCCTAGTCTGACCAGCTTGCACACGTTGTGAAGTAACACCCCGTTTTAAATGAGTTAGCCACCCTTTGAGGAAATCAACAAACACCATCTCTAAATGATTTTTTGGCATTGAAGTTAAGCATGTTATGAGTTACTGTTAAAATGTGGAGCCATTTGATGGCGTTAGCATGCAGAATACCTGGTTTTGAACAAGAATCTCACACTGACAAACAGATATCTTTGTGTGTGGCTTTGCAAAAATTAACACACAGAAGAACTTTCTGCCTTTAAAACTTTGGTCCAAGCTAAAGAATTGCACTGTAAACAGAGGAAGTATTTTGGTGTTTGTCCTGCTAGGCTGCAGGAAATTCCCAAGATGGATAGGGTTGCAATTGGATCTCCCACTCTCTCTCTCTCTTTCTTCCTCTCTCTCCCTCTTGATACATTTGAAGGTACTGGTGGTGTGAACTCATACAACAACCCATGAACAGACGTTAAAATGACATAAACTGTGTGAATGAATATATGTTGTACAAGGCCTCTGATTGAACAATACCAAGGAGAGCTGGAAGTTCAGGCAGATGTGAACATATATGTGTGTGAGGACGCATGCAGAATGTTGCAATGTACCAGAGAGGAACTGGGTGGGGTACATACTGAGAAGTCATTTGATGCCATAGAAATGCATACATATAACAATAAAACCTCAATTATAAACTGTAACTCAATAACTGACCTGCATTATAACAGATGTTCAGTGTCTACCTGTGTGTGTCCGTGCTGTTGCTGCAGAGACTCTGATGTGTCTGTCTGGAACCCATAAGAGTTTCTTTGTGCTCAGTGAATAACACAACACATGCTCTCTTTGTCAGACATCCATTTGTCCTCCTGCATGCAGTGTAATATCAACATTTGAGGACTGTTTTATTCCAGAGTGACACATCCAGCAGTGGGAAAAGAGTGGCTGTTAAATGGAAAAAGATGAAGGCAATAGATCTAAAAATACCAAGTAGTTTGTTTTCAGAGGCATGTTAGTTGAATGACTAGTTGAAAAAACAGCAGTTGGATTATCTTTTGTTTTTTTTAACTAAAATTATTACATAACGTATTGAAACGGATCTGTTAAGCAGTTACAATAATTAATTATATACAAGAGCAACAAACCTCAGAACTACAAAAGGGGGAAAATGACTTTTTCCAATAGCTCTGACCTGCTCCCATATCTCTATAGTAACATTACATAACGTGTGCTTTAGCAGCAGAGTGAAGGCCATTTCACTTCCTCACAGGGGCCTGACACACCCTTGACTCAGATATTCCGAGACTTCTGTGGATGTTGAATTTAGATGTCATCTAAATGTCAAAGCTTACAAATACATGACCCAACACTCATAATGTATTACATTAACCACATATTGTGTGTAAATACACATAAAAACATATGAATATACAGATAAATACATATTGTTGTTTGTGTGCCTGCAGTAATAACACAGTAAGCAGTGTTTGCAACAAAAAAGCCAGTTACTGCAGATTTATGGAGAATTACTAAATGGTTGAGCTTATTTATTGCAACTGTGGTAAAGCATCTTTTAAAATAAATGTCTTTGCATTTGGGATTAAACCACTGCTCTAAAGTCATTCATTAAGAATAAAAAGATTGCTGTGGGAGTGACATCTGGTTGTCCACCATATTTTTTTCCACTTGCTCCAAGTGATGGTCTACTTGCATCCAGTGATGCAACTTGGCCTGTTTACAGAAACCCAAACCAATGCATACCCGGCTTTTAATATAAGGTGTTTGTATTGAATACTTTCATTTTAAACCGTATGTGTGTTACACCGTGGTCCAATATCATGACTCTTTAGCCTCCTACATATAGGAGGTTGAAGTAAATCATGTATTTACCTCCACCCAATCTGCGTTATTTTACACAAGGGTATTTACACAAGTGGCCTGCATGTCTGAATTTAGATAAGGGTTGTGACTCTAAACCTGAGGTCACAACCTCGTGATTCCACTTATCGCCAAGACCAACTGTTGCCTGAGAGCAAGATAGTGAAACCGTCTGCTCACTGTGCCTAACTTAGCAGCTGCCTGGGGCTGCAAGTGTTGAAGGGGGACTATTTTGAAAACTACAATTTACAAATGTGGACTTCACACATGCCAAGACTTTTCACAATTCTAAAAGTTTAATTTTCTATTTACATTGTACTTCTTTCAGTTTAACAGGTAAAGTGTGTGTGTGTGTGGGAGTTATCTCCTTAAAATAATCACAAGAGCTCACTGGCAGGAGGCTTATTTATTGACATCTGCAAAGTGCAACCATCCTCTGAACATATCCATCAACTCTCTTTTGGAGTGTAGGCTGTAACAAAGCAATAAATATGGAAGATATAAAAACATGCCAGCATTTGATGCCGTCAGTTAGTCATTTACATAAAAATCATAGCAGTCAGCAAAATGAGCTGCCAGGTAGAAACTTAAGACCAGACGGGCTTCTGCTTGCAGGCTGATAATATGCTCCTTTTAGCCGATCGTGTGACCTGCAATAAATAAAAAATGATCAGAAACTCATGTGGATATGGAGATTACTTTATAAACAGGACAGTCAAGATGATTTGTGTACCTTTGTTTGTTAAAGAGACTTCTGGATGTTATTCAGGATGTCGCCATAGACAAAGTTGAACAGTTGTTCCTTTGACTTGGTTCCATCTAGTTGCACTGTAATAGCACACATGCATTCAATCAATAGGAGAAACGTTCATCTTGTAAATATGAAAATATTACAGTTGCATGCAAAGTGATGATACAAAAAAAATGCACACAGACTTACAGACATCAACATCTGATGCTTCCATGGCGTTCTTGTGTTTCAAATACATGGGCCAGACGTGGCCATCGAACAGGCCGGGGGGGTCTGGCACCGTGTAGTTCCTAGAGCTGCAGAGACACAACAGCAGTTACATAAAGGTCATACCAATGAAGCAGACTAGAAACCCGGCCTAAACACTGAAGCACTTACCACCTCCTCTTTTTGCATTCTTCATATGGGATGGAAATAAAGTAACGTTGGTTCAGCACGTCGATCAAAGGTCTGCAAGGGTAGATACAAATTAATACCAAAGGGCCAACTGGTCTGATTTCTTTTACAGTGACAAACAACAGACATGTAATGAGCACACTTTCTTACCCGTAGGTGTAAAGCAGAAAGCCCTCCACAATAAGGATGTGAGTCTCCTCATCCTCCTTATTGTTGTCAGGCTTTGGGACGATCTCAGTATCCAGGGTGTTATTAACGCCATGCGACTTCTCAAACTTCACCGGGTTCTCCAACCAAGCATAGATGGTACTCATCATGGCGTCCATGTCCAGGGCAGTAATGACTGAAGAGCAAAGCGGGAGGAAGGACGTTTGGAAAATTGCAAAGAGCAAGTAAGAAACACATGTTCAGTGTTCATGTTTGTCTACAATGCATGCAGATTACAAATGTAACATTACAGCCGGCGCAAACACACACACACACAAACACACACACTCAAACCCTTTCATAAAAACCCAGGCTTACCATCGTACTGCTTAAAGCCATCTTCACCAACTTCAATCTGATCTTGGGGCTGAAACATACATTGATAAGATGTACCAAGGTACACTCCACTAGTGCTACACTCTGCTATATGGAAGGCTCTGATAGTGTTTTTACAGGTCAAACTGTATGTAGTGACACAGGCAGAGTGTTAACACCCCACCAACTTGTGTAACTCAGAGCAATTCCTTTGGTTAACTATATACACAATTCAAAGAGAGCTGTGTGTATGTGGCTCACCTTGAAGAAGTCATCCTGATGCACCACACAACAGTTGGGCAGGTTCTTGATCAGTCTGTTGGTGAGGGTGGTTTTCCCTCCATTGGTTACGCTGCATGGAACAAAGCAATAAATGCAATGAATGGTGGATGATGCAACCCGTATGGAAAGTTGGAAAGTTGAAACATTAATGATTCGTCCAACATATAACATATTGTATCTGGAACATCAATTTGATAGTGCAGCCATACATTTGACAATTTCCGGGTCTGGTATTGTTCAATATGTGTAATTACACGTCATCCGGTAAGTCTTAAATTACAAACAGACATAGTCTGAGCAGTGTTTTACACAATAACACAACATTTACACAATTAATTGATTTTATGCATTAATATCGATATCATGTCAAAAAAGGGTGGGTCATCCGGCAGGCTTACTTATCTATTATTACATACTTGTTACTGTTAGCTTTAGCTCTGTTTGTGTATTACCACGGGGATTAAGTGTTTACAGAAACTGTATAACGAACACCGACATATTTGGTTACTCGACAGATACAAAGCAGTACATCAAAAAAAGAAGCAACAATTTAGCGGATGTCATGACCGCCCTCTCCACGTGTGCTCGGCTTTTAGGGCCTAGCAGCTCGGTTAGCCAGCTAGCTTAGCTTAGCTCCTGGCCATTCATCCGTAAGAACTCACCCGCCGATGCCGATGATGTACTTCATGTTTTCGGATGGTAAAAAGTCGCTGAGAGTTCAAAAACGTCAATAAACCGGTTCAGGATCGCAGTGATCAGACGGGAAGAAAGCTTAAAAAGAGAAGGTTGCAACAGGAAATGTCAACTACTTGATTCCTCCATGGCACTTGAGTTAAGTGAGTAAGAGCAGAGACGTGGTGTCACTTGGACGCGGTCTTCCACCGAGAGAGAACCGTCAGTTAACTGTGGCTTCTACACATACTGAAGAGAGCGACGTGATTGGCTATTTAAACACCTCGAGCTGTACGGAAAACCCAGCACCACCAATCAGGAGCGAGCATGACCACAAGTCCATCCCAGTCTTCCTTCCTACGCTCACCCCGCCTTCTAACCTTAACCAATTACTGTAATTTGATTTTTTAGTGTAAGTACTTTTTACTACAATTTAACTTGACAGTTATAGCGTATACAATATTATGCATTGTTATTGTGTATGCTAATTAGCTCAAATTCAATTAAGTACAATGTTATTTACACATTAATGCCTTTGTATTAACAATACAATAATATCATATAATAATATCATATAATATATAATAACACTCACAGTGGCCATTTCCTGCACAATACGTAGTACTTTTATAAATTTCACTGATACTAGCCTATTTATATACTTTCTATTTATTAACATCATATATGCAAAACCTTTACTTGTAATTAATTATTGCTACACTGCTGCCACAAATTTTGTCAGATGGTCTTTGGTTTAGTCAAACAACATTTAAAAAACATAACATAATAGATCCCTTTAATCATTTTGAGGCACTGATAAGAATTTTCATTTTGCAGGACTATACATTTATTTTACATTTTGTATTTCAGAAGGAAATGTTCCGAAAGGGCCTCCTTTTTTAGTTTGCATATTTTAAATGCAAAACATACCATACGATTAAAAAATATAAATATTTCTATAATTTAAATCAACTAGAATAGAAACATAAAATACAATCACCATAAAGATGGAAATCATTTTTTAATACAATATACAGTAAAACAGAGACAGTTGCAGAGGGTAGATAATCGCAGTTCATTGTTATCAGCATTTAACTTATGTAATCTATAGGACGGCAGGGCCTCTTTGTCACTACTGGGACCTTAACAGATTCAATTCAATTCAATTCAATTTTATTTATATAGCGCCATATCATAACAAAGTTATCTCAGGGCACTCAATCACATGGAGCCGGTCGAGACCAACTTCCACACACAGATGCATGTTAACTATTAGGCAACTTTTCATTGTGGGCAT
>JAVQJL010065292.1:0-30072 GCA_036024295.1 Nannoperca obscura | reverse complement strand
TTTAGTCAATAGCATAGAGCCTGACTTGTTTCTCCACAGACTCACTCACACACACATGCAGAGGCAGAAACAGCTGCCTCAGCGTGTGCTGTACACGGCCGGGCTGTAATCCATCCTGCTGCTGAGGTGTGTGTTGGCTGTATAACTGGGGAGTGGTCCTCTGGGGGAATCTTGTCTCACTGTCGTGTGTGTGTGTGTGTGTTTACACACTGGAGTAACTGTCAGGAGTGTGAATGTGTGTGTGCGCTTGCCTGGTTGTGAGGTGTTTCCTGCTTCCTGTTTGGGGAATCTCGCAGGTGTTTTTTGCGTCACATGACTTTGCAGAGGTTTGGTGAACTTCACTGGCAGTCTGTTGAAGCTCATGTTCAAACAGCAGGCTGATGCTGAGCAGATTAACTCAACGCTCATGAGCAAATCCGTGTAGCAGTCAATATTTGGGAAGCCGCACGACCGGGTGCTCACAGACACGGCCTGTAACCAGAACAACATGGGTTTGATCCCCGCAGCAGCCACTGAGGCATGCAGTGAGCTATTTCTAGTTCAACATGGAAAGCCCAGGGTGAGGTCTTCACATTTACCTTCAGAGGAAGGTTTTAGAAGTCTAGAAGTGTCTGTATGAAAATGAATCCAGCGATTGTTACAGTGCAAACTTGACTAATGGTGAATGCAGTCTTTAATGGTGCAGATTCACCAAAACGTAAAGACAAACTGGAGCTGCAGTGCGGTGAAGCACACATCAAACTGTCTCCAATGGCAACATTATACTTACTTCATCTTTATATATAATATAGGCAACCACCAAACAATTAGTGACTAAATCTATTTAGACTTTTTGATGGCACTAAAGCGCTGAATGTCCTATAATAAAGATATTTGGAGGCAAAAACGGAAACGTTTTTCTTTCTAAAAGCTGTCCCAACGCCAAATCAGGTAATTCCTGAGTAGATAAAACCCCTGAATATAACAATATATGTAGAAACTATAAATAAAGGGAGTGAAATCCATGAAAGAACAAACTCAGGAAGAGATTAAACACCTGTCAAATACCTGTTGTATTTGTGGCTTTACAGAAAGTATTATTGTGACCTGCATGTGAATAAACTGCAAGACTGAACTTATCCTGCAGGAAACAGCTGACTGAGCTAAACACACACACACACACACACACACACACAGAGTAATGTGATATACCTGCTGTTTCTGTTTAGCAGGCAGCACATTACATTGTGTGTGTGTGTGTGTGTGTGTGTGTGTTACAGTGCACAGACTGCAGAGTCAGACAGAGAGCTCGGGCATTATCATTTTAATGCCTGCTAGTGATGAGTTTCTTTTCTTTCAAGTTACTGTGTGTGCAGTTTTATAGCGAGGAAATAGAACTCTGTGTGTGTGTGTGTGTGTGTGTGTGTGTGTGTGTGTGCACCTTTGTTTACACTTTACACTGTTGAAACTCTCACAGCAGCGTTCAGAGTGAGCTGGACTCATGAATGTGATCAAAGCATTAGTGTCTCAGTGTCCTCCGGAGAGAGAAGAGTGGCCCGAACCTATCAACCTATCAAGGGGAAGGCAAGTGGCTCCACCTCTAATGTGCAGCTGAGACCCCTTATTTTTATAATTTTATTAATAATTACACATTATAATGTTCACATTATTACAAACCAGGGTTTTGAATTTGAATATAAAGCATGGATGTATAATAAGAACTAGATACGGTGCCGCTGCTCAGCCTCGCTTTCAGTTTCTTCCAGTGGCCACTCGCGGTATTGCAGAAAAAAAGCCCCCGTCTGTAAAACTGTTGCCACGACACCTCAAACTGCACACGAGGTCGACTGTGACTCTCTCTATTATTCATTTTTAAGTGATGGAAGTTTTATATTTCTGAAACTTTGTTTAAGTCGAGGAAAGTGATTTAAAAAGCAGACCTGGGAGCTGCTCGGGACAAACACAAACAGTCTGATCTCTCTGGCAGAGGAGGTTATTTCCACCTCCTCCACATGGTCTGGGTTCTGAACCTGCAACCCTCCAGGCACTGACCTGATTGCAATCACCCAAAGCGACTGCAGCTTGAAATGTAATTAAAGCCTTTTCCTGGTAAACCGTCAGATCACCAGCTGGTTTCCACACTGATCGGCTCGGGAGGGACCGGCTGAATATTCATCTCAGTGAATTAGCCAACATCGGTGTTTTATACTTATATTAACTCATCTTCACTGTTTTCAACCGGAGCAGCTGTGAGTCAAGTGAAATTACATTTAATATTCCTATGAGGCCCAATTCTGCAATAACCAATCATGCAAACTAAACGCACACTTTGCATTTTCACAAATCAATTGTGCAGCTCTGTGACGAATGGAATGTATTATGTTGAAATCCATCAGCCCTGAATGTATTCATACACTCGGACCGCAGGCTGACGGGGCCCGGAGCCAGACAGCTGGCAAGAGATTGGCACGATATCTCAGAGGTGGCAAGTGTCATCACCAAAAGGGTAATTGTAAAATCTGAAAGTGAGTATTTATATCCTGATGAGAATCCACTTGGAGACATCATGTCAGGCTTGGAGGAGGACGTTAAGCCTTTGTGATTAGTCTGGCAAATGTAGCGTCTACAAAGTTAGAATATGGATTTGTCTTTTGGTGAAAGTTCCTCATGATGTTTTAATAATCTGACTTATAACAGATATATGAAAACTCTCTGGACTGTTCTCAGTAATTATCCTCTGCCTGCCTGCGCCTCCTTAACGAGCCCTTAACCTTTGTTTCGCTCGTTGTGCTGGTCTGTTAATGCCTCTCTGTTGCTGTTTGCTTTCTCAGCATCACTGTGAACAGTGTCCTGTGCTGTTAGGTAAATGGATGTAGTGTGGGGGTTACAACATGCCTTCTCTGATCCGTTCTGTCACTGCGTCTCTAAAAGGAATTAGGTCTCTGTGGTCGTGATCTTACACCTCCTCCCTAGAAGGTGTAACGTCCTCCGTACAGTATCGGTTGGCACGGTGTGATAACTTGGAGGATAATGAGGAACAAATTATACACAGTGCTTAGATAACTTTTTAATGAACAACAACTAATTTTACAGTTGCAACCAAATCTGCACCCAAACTGTGTTGAACCCCATCAAACAAATGTGGACCCCCTGCCCCCATCACCATGTGTACAAGCACACATTCCCCTCAACCAGTCAACAAGCTGATTGTATTCTGCACTGTGTGTGTGTGTGTATGTATATATATGTACATATACAGTGTATATTTTTTCATTTACTTACTCTTGCACTACACAATGACAGACACTGTGTGAGGTTTATTTATTGTATGTTCTTTAGGTGACTGTATTAGTATATTTTCTGTTGGTTATATTTAGTTGTGTATTCTGTGGTTTTTGCATAGAGGGATTGAGAGTAAAGACATTTCAATCCTCTGTATGTCCTGTCCAAGCTGCAGAGCTGACAATAAAGCAAAACTTGGACTTGAAATCCCTGCAGCCGGGTTTCAGAGGACTGGGGTCTGTTCATAGCAGCAGATTTATGCCCATGCTTTTGTGATGAGATGTTCAACAGTCACGTACGGGTGTTTGCTCGGCCGTCTGTATACTGTTGGTAATGTGGTAGTATAGCTGTGTTATATGTGTGGTGCTTCTGTTGCTTACTCTCTCGTTGTGCTGCGGAGCTGCTCTCGGGCATTTAAATCCAGTTATGGAGATTTAAGTCTGATTCGAGTGTTACGATGAATGTAAGTATGGGGCTGCAGCCAAGGGTTAGGCAACGGATGCAGTTAATTATGTCCTTAGCAAGAGCAATAATAGAAATATGTGTGTTTGTGTGTTAATGTGTGCTTGCAGTACAGATCCTGACCCTGTGGGGGCCGGCAGTAAGGCCCCTGGTTCCCCCCCCGCAGCTTCCTGTTGCAGCCAAAACACAAGAATCTGTAAAGTCACAAGCAAACACTTTGCTGCGTGCACGAGTCTCAACTCTCATAGCGACACACAACCTGCACACACACTTTCACACACACACACCAGCCTGGGAGAAAAGATGTGCTTTCTCACCAGCACACACACACACACACACACACACACTTACGGCGTCTCATCGTGGAGCCTCACAGTGAACGTGCGATGGATAGCAGTTGACAGCCCGCAGGAGACGAGGAACTGTTGGCTGTTGGTGTTTTTATGGCTGCAGAGCAGCAGGAAGGTGGAAACAGCATGTGTGGTAAACTGGCAAATTGCAAAGGAAGGTCATAGATTCACAGTTGATTTCCACCACTGGCATCACTTTAAAGGACACATTAAATGCATTCCAGGAGCGATGAAGTGATAAAGTGTGATTTTCTTTTTCTTTGCTAACCAGAACCTTGTTTCTTTCCCTCCATCTGCAGCTGTAAGGAGTGTGCTTCTTTCATTAAGCTTCTTCTTTATTCCTTCTCGTGTCGCTCCACGCTGTGACGCCACCTGTGTTTCTATCAGAAGAGGAAACTCTTATTCCCTCTTTCCAAACGTTGGGAATCATTTAGTTTATTGCAGTTTGGAGACTTGCAGGAATATTTGTTTTAAGCTCAGCTCTTGCGTTGGTGTTCAAGTCGTCATTGTTGACATTGTGATGCTACAACACTGCATCTGTTGCTGTTTCAAACTCTTCAGTTCATTGTAAAACGCACTGTTTCTAAAGTTAAAGATTGAGTAAACGTCCTGTTTTAGCTTGAATATGATTCTTCACATTTTCACTAAATGCTTTGGGAACCAGAGATGTCTTTTTAAAGTATAACCCCAGAGAAGAGTCCCGTATGAACGTACTCTTCCACGATATCTGCGTTTATTGAATGAAGTAGGACTCGCCCCACCACTGGAGGCTGATTTGCTATTTAACATGTCTTGGTATGATGATTTAAAGGTACTATTTCCTTTTCTTTACTAACTTAAGCAACAATCCTTCATCTGTTTTGGAGGAAAACTTCTAATCCATCAGATATTCGTTCGAAGATCACAGAGTTGTACGTACCCGCCTAACAGAAGACAGTTTTCTCATTGACTAAAATCCAATCAGCGAACTGACAGCCAAAGAATAGATAAGACTTGATTAGGATCTGTGAAATATCTCCAGCCTGTGACGATCAATAAAGGATGTTCCTATGTGGAAATGGGATCGCTGTCATGTTTAATTCAGCGCTGGTGTGATTTCTCCGCTCCCCTGTGGAGACATAAAGCCTTCTCACTCTGCTTTGAAGACAACCACCAGAGAGCGACTTGATGTCATCTGTCAGGACTCACTAAAGCCGTGTGGGGGGGCTCGCGTCAGCCCAGTGTCCCATTAAGACCCTTTATGTTGGGATTTTCAGCGTTTTGGCAGGTACATCTATCATGCTTTCATCGGCCTAGGGGATGTTGCCGTATTGATTAGCTGACCTACCTTTTTTTGAGCCAACGGGAAAACCCAGAAAACTTTCAAACAGGATGGAAATCATCCGAGGGCGGGAAGAAGATTCATGACATGTGATAAAACATTGTTTCATCTGTCTGTGAAGCTCTTTGCTGACCTTCTTACACCAGAGGTTGTGATGTTATTTGGCTTTTTAAAGCCTCACACCAACCTTCACCCACACAGGCTGGTACTTTAGTAAGGCAAGGCAATTTTATTTAAATACTTTAACATTTAGTTCAACAGGGCAACACAATGTGCTTCATAGGGCATTAAAAATACAGCCAATACAGGCAAGTGACACACGTTTTAATACATTGGAGTAATAGAAAATACTCCACATATAGATGCACACTAAATTCATTATGATTTATCATGATTTATCATTTTGATTTATTACTGGAGCAGGCAGTGTCAAATCAATACAGACTATATAGCAAGGACACTATTGCACCTGCGGACATTTAGCAAAGGGTTAAAGGGTGAGTGGGAATGTCTGAAGATGCGTTTGAGGTCAATCTGTGGTGGATCTGAGGCTGAAGACGTGTTGTTGGAGCTCTTACCCATTTACTCGTCATCTGTAATGTTTCTGTGCTGAAGCACTTTGTATGAAAGGTGCTATATTTATATAAAAAAGGAAAAGTTGAGCGTGTGGATGTATCAGTGCTGTTGCCATGATTTTGAAAACGTCCTGATCCATGGTTGTTGTGGACGTCTCTGTGGCAGTGGGGTAAACAAAGACAACTCCTCCTCTTTCGTTATTCACAGGCGCGCTGCAGTAAGTAGGGTCAACACAATAACTGTGCACTAAAGAAACGGCCAGGGAGTCAAATATTTACTCTCCTGCACGAGGTATCCGCTGGAGGAAGGCAGGGAGGATGGGAACTGGTAGTCCAGTGTATTTTTGCAGAAGTGGAGAATAATAAAGGTCAGGTTCGCCTCCATTAATCATTGTGGTTCTGCCTAATTTACTTGCTTTTGTAATGGAGGTCGACTGCACACTGAAACGATGGTGTAATTCATGTTGGCACAAGTCGGTGCACAAGCTTTTTCCATTACAATATGTACAATGAGATCATCTATTGTGCAGCTCGTGTGCTCCAACATGAAGGGAGGAGTGCTCCACTGTGCAGGAGCAAACAATGTATAATGAAAAGAAAAGAAAGCAGGAGCTGGGACATGCTGCCTGGACGTCCTCCCTGTCTCTGGACTTGTTTCCTGCACCAATCACAAGGCAGCATGCTTACAACACAACAGGAGATGCTTCAGCCGGGTGGGTGAACTCTTCTGGGGGAAAAGCAGTTTGTAAATTGCTTCTATTTACTGAAATAGTCAGTGTTTTTTTTATTTTGCCAGGCAAAGAATGAAATCACACACACACACTCTCTCTCCTTTGCCATCACCTCCCATCATGGCCGACGGCTGTGCGAGTCCTTTAATATCTATCTGAATAATGCGGCCGCGTTTCCTCGGCTCGTTCCAAGCCTCGCTGCCCGCCGCAGCCGCAGCGAGCCATATCAGGAGTATTTCTCCTTAATATCTCTTTTCTCCCCCTTTCCTCTTTGCCCTCCATTTCCTGTATCCCCCCCCCCCCCCCTGCTCCATTCAGTATGCAGTGCACTTACTGTAGTTTATTCACTGTCTCTCTCTCAGGATATATTCACAGTTTTTTGTTATATTTCCACCAAAGCTAACGTACATTTCTGCCTCATCTGTTGAGGTCAGAGCTCTTCATTCCCAAAATGAGCAGTTTTCATCACCCTAATCCTCCTGCCCCATCTGTTTCCTCGCTCTTTAGAGGAAAAAAAAAACAGGGAAGAAGGGATGTGGAAATTAGAGGAGAGAGGTTTGGGGAGACGGATGAGAGGGAGGGAGTCAGAAAGCCTTCTGGTTCAAAGCCACAACATTTTTAAGTGATGTTTGGAAAAAAAAGACAATCTGGGAGGAGGGTGACAGTTATGAAGTGTGTGTGTGTGTGTGTGTGTGTGTGTGTTTGCGGGTATGGGGGGGTTGTGTTTCTCAGTGGTGGCTGTTCTGTATATTTTGGACTATTCTGCTTGATTCTAGTGCAGGAATCTGATTTATTCTGTCTTTTATCAAACGAAATATTGTGTGAAACCTCGTCACACCCCGACAGGTGTTTTCACTTCCTTGGTCTGATTAGAGCTCGTCTCAGAAGTGATCTGATTTATGTGCATTTTGAAAAAAACATAGGGAATAAATCTCCACCTACAGAGGAGAATACACAAATCAAACTCTGACTAATATTTGCACATTTTCTGGAAATAAATTCAAAATGTGCACTAAAATCTGATGGAAACCCGAGTCAGCATGAGCAAACTGGACATGGCCTCTCTCTCTTGTTGCACCTGTTTCAAGTAACTGCTTCATAGTTTGCTCGTTGTAGAAAGACGTCAGTTTTCCACCAGATGGACACACACAAGATCCACACTCCTAAAATAAGACTAACTTCTGTCACCTTTTTAACCCTCAAATAGATTAAAATATAATAAAACCTGTCAGTTGTGGCTCAGGAATATATTGAATATATGACAAAGACACATCAGGACCAGTCGCCTTGAAACATGTTTAATGATCTGATGTCAGATCGGCTCGACCTGAAAATCTGAGTTAAATCTTCCTAAAATAAGATCCTATTAGTTTGGAACTTGCAGTGAGATGCTAAAGTGTAGAAAGGTCTTGGAGATTTAGCAGTGCAGTGTGTGCTTGTGTGTGCATGTGTGTTTCTGAGCCAGTGCTATTCAGTAAAGAAAATGTGTGTATTGCGACGCCTTGGCATGCATTTGTGCAGTCCTGAGGGGAGAAGTGGGGAGGAAGGGGGGGTTAATTAAAGAGAGTGAGTGGAATGAGGGAGTGCGTAACGGAGGGTAGTGAAGGCGAGAGGAAGGAAAGATGGAGAGTGTGTGTGTGTGTGTGTGAGAGACACTTGGCGAGCTCAGTGACTTGAGGATGATACATTGACTTGCATCCTCTTACGTTCCAGGACGTCCAGTCAGGGCCTCGGTTGGCTCACTTCCTGGCACATATTTCATCCACGCACCAACACACACATCCCTGAAACACAAGCACAAACCTAGATGCACAACATCCTTGTAAGTTCCCCGTTAAATGACCTGCATGGATACTAATACGACCTGCCTGTCACTGGAGGAAGGCTCGCTGCAGAGCCCGGCGGCACTTCCATTATCCGCTGACAGATGACTGACCTTTGAGTGAAAAATGGTTATTGCTCATTTTTATCAGACGGCTCGTAGTTTCAAAATAAAATAAAATAAATGTTGTGTCAATGGTCCTTCCCCATGGCACAAGGGGAGCTAATGAAATCAAAGATGGCTCAGGTCCATTTTGGTTTTCCAGTAAGTCACGACAGCGAGCTGTAAAGTCGGACTCTTGAACTGGACAATCTTATTTACCTGTGATATGTTCGAACGTCTGCTGGAGCCAGGGGCGCCCCGCTGGGTCCTTGCTGCAGCGACGTGGGTTCGATTCCAGCCCAGGCTCTTTGCTACGTGCCATCCCGTCTTTTTCTCTCCCCCCTGCCTTTCCTGTCTCTCTAGTTATATCACTAATGGAGCAGAAATGCCCCAAAAATAGTCATCTCAGGGCACTTTTCATATAAAGCAGGTCCAGGACGTACATATGTAACTTACTTGGTAATGTAATATAAAATGTACTAAAGCAGATGTTTTCAAAGAGTTTCTCAGTGGATGGAAGTAAGTAGTCATCAAAAGGAGATCATGTAGAATAACCTGAACGTGTGATCTGGTTAAAGACATTCAGAGATTCAGTCGTTTTTCCAGAGTCCGAAACTAACAAATGCTTTTGGACAGACCTTTTTGTTTCTCGTGTTGGCTGAAGTCTCGTCAAACAGCAGCATTAAGATATCTTGGCTCAGTTTGTTCAAGTGTGAATATGATTGGATGCTACTAGTCGACTGGTTGCCGGGCAGCTGGCAGCAACGAGACCCTCGATGGTGAAACTGCAGCTGATTTCTTACAAGATACCTTTGATCTCGCTCTCACGCACAGACTCAAAGCTGCACGCGGAGAAAAATCATTATTTACAGAGTTTCTGTACAGTTAATGGGCCTCGGGGTCCCCCCCCCCCCCCTTGTTATGAAGCAGAGAGTATTTTGCTGCAAACGTACAGAGCAGGACACACAGCAGGATGCTGCCTGTAATGATGGTTCACAGGGTGGACGCTGTGAGTGTGTGTGTGTGTGTGTGTGTGTGTGACCACAGATTTACAGGCATGCCTCCATGCTCTCCAACGATGTGGGACTGAGCCATGAATCAGCTCAGCCTGTAATGAATGCTGATGGCCCACAGGAGAGGAAGAGGGGAGGGAGGAAGATAAAGGAGGTAAAGGTAAAGGAGATGATAGAGCAGGATGAAAGGAGGTAGGAGAAGAAAGGAGGAGAGGAGAGGAGGTGGATAGAAAATTGAGGTTGAAGAGAAAAAGAGAGGGGAAGATGAGAAGGATGGAGAGATGAGGGGATGGAGGAACTGTGGGTTCATTGATTGATCAGGGTTCTTTAGAAGAAACGCTCCCTCCAGTCATCATGTGACTTATTTCCTACAGAGGGAAAAGGAGGAAGCTGCATGTGTGTGTTTGCTGGACTTAATGAAGCATTTCAGAACATGAATGAGAGGCAGGAACATGAATGGACATAAGTCTCTCGTTGAGAAAGTGTGACGCTGTACAAAGAGTCAACATTATAGGGTTTTCTCCAGCGCTGTTGGTTTCTATTCATTACTAAATCAAACTGCTACAGATGTGAAATGTGTAAAGTTACTGGTGTAAAACCCTTTCTCACAGTCTTGTGTAGTTAGTAACTCTAGATTTGTGAAACTCCCACGAGGTCTGTGATCTGGATCGATGTGACCCGGGACGCTGTTCGTGTCCTGTACGAGACCAGAAGTCATCACTGACGTATTATTGTATCTTTTCCTAAACCTAACGAAAGGCAAAATGCGCTCTTGTGCACGTTAATGTGCAACAACCATGTTGAAAAGTGTTTAAATATGTTTTATATAAATTACACAAAAGGGAAAGAAAATCTGATCACCTTTAATTCTTCCGGCCATTTGATGTAAAGAGATTCTGTTACAGTTGGTTCTTCAGCGTCCTCTGTGCAACGACCTGCTAGTTAGGTGACTTAAACTCACTACATTTAAATATAAGAAGTCAAATAATAGTAGAAATGAAATGAGCCCCGGCCCAATTAAACCACTGCTCACAGCACTCTGAGGTTAAGCTGAGAGAAAGTTTGTGGCCTGAAGTAATTTAACTTTAAACACAAGATAACCACACAAGAAACCCAGGATCTGAATCCCGGTCCCTGGTGTCCTGCATTTCCTCCAACTAGCTGGTGGTACATAAATGTAGCACTTCCTTTACCCGAAGACAACTACCTGGCAACATAATCCATGCAAACTGTAGAATATCTTCTTTAAAACGTCTGTAAAAGTTCAGGGAGATGTGTGATGATGAAGAAAACATCATCATGATAAAGAAAGAGAAACTCCTCGGAGCTACAGGTCAAGTGAGAAACGTAAACAAAGTCAAACGCTGTCGTTTCTTGGTGAAGAAGAGAGCTCCACTTTCTCATGAACTTTCCTGAGAGAAGCTGGCAGAACAGAGTGAAGCTACTTCACAGTGTCGCAGCACTCAGTGGGAGGAGGCAGGCAGGCAGTAGCTGCAGCATGGGAGCAGCAGGGGCCATTAAAAAAGGAACAACCGACAGTAAAACCAAACTCCCGGCTGCCATAAGTAGATGTAATTAATACGCAGGGGAGCATCCATGCACGCTCTGCCCTCGGAGCAGGAGCTCAAAGCTCCTGAGGATGTGTACTGTACTCGGCTTTGTGGGTAAGCTGACCTAAATTGATGTTGATTGATTGTAGTGTAGACTCCCGACCGCTCCCCCCCCGTCCCGAGAAATATCTCTGCCACTGGTTTCTACATGTCTTCATCCCACTTGTTCTCTCTGCTGTCTGTCTGCCTGTCTGTCTGTCTGCCTGTCTGTCTGGTACCCATACCTCCCTCACTAAAACTATAAACTTCCTCTTTGCTGAGAGACTGTTGATGGCGGCCATTGTTTCCTTTTAGCCACATGCACACGTTCACATGAACACAGTCACATACAACATCACGTGCACCTGTGCAGCTGTGTGATGCTGTTTGTTCTGTGGATTTGAAGAGTTGCAGATGTTTGAAGAGCTGCAGGTCTGGTGCATCCCCCTGCGTCTCAGGCAGCAGAATACTGATTGATGATCAATCATGCATTAGCAGCCTTCACACAAGCACAGAAAAGAAATCCATCTCACCAGCACCACGATGTGCTAAAGTCACAGTATGCTCCAGCAGTTTGTTGCTCTGATCCCCCAGAGGGTGTTTGTGTAGGATGCATTTTGTTTTTCCAACAACAGCTTAATTTCCATGCAGGTTTTTGACACATTCACTGCCGTCACAGCTGTTCATTTCAAATGTTCCATGCTGGTTCTGATTAGGGCTCATTAAACATCCAGTCCAACAATTCTCATACCAATTTTGAACCTTTTATCAAACTCCACTTTTGATATTATTTATTTATTTAATGAATTCCAGCAAGGCATTACTGGTATTCCAGCAGTGAGCTTCAGTCACACCTGCATCTGAAACAACACATTTCATAGAAAAACCAATTATTGTTTCAGCTTTATTCAGCTTTGACAGGGTCATTTGCACCGTTGAACACTAGAAAACCCTCTTCACAGAAGAAGCTAGCATAGCCTATTAATTGTGTTGCACATCCACCTTTATATAACCATGCTCTGCTGGAATATAAACTATTTAAAAAAAAGAAAATCATGCTGTGCAGATCATAGGTGACTCTACAAAAGTCTTTTGAATATACTCTTATTGTTCTGTAAGTGCATTCAAAGTCTTTGCAAGAATAAAAGCAAGTGTGTGGTACGTGCATGTGTTGTTGGGGTCAGTGGTAGATTACCTTCATTTTCACAACTCACAAAGTGTCCAATAAGAACCAGCCATCAAGTAGTCTGTTACACAAACGCTGTGCGGCACACGTGTTAACTTTAATCGATACCGAGAAGATAATCTTGTCCTCTGAAAAGATAAGAGCACATAAAACAAGATGAGATTTTAATGATGCTGAATGGAAAGAGGGCCACTGCAGCAGCCAGATTTCTCAACAAAATATAACAACTACAGTTAAACAAACAACCTTTATCGTCCTTTATCTTTCTGGAAATATCAGCCTGTATTTATGGAACATAGCAGTTGTCTTTAATGTAACAACTTTACAATATAGAAAAAGCCTAAACATAAAGTGAGCACAGGTGACTTCTCTGCGTTCATGGCTGCCTCTTCACCTGTGCTGCAGGGTGAGATCTAAAAGGCCTTTCAACATCGGGCAAACAAACATTTAAATACCATCTGAACCGTCTCGGTTGCAGAATTTACAGTCTCCTCTAAATGGACATCCAGCCACTAAAGGCTGAGACCGAGCCAGTACCTTGCCAGCTGTCTGGCTCCGCCGTCTGGCAGCCTGCCGCCCGCAGACTGCTTCACTTTCTCTGTGCATCCAAGGCTGATGAGTGTCAACAGCTTGAGGCTGCACAGACAGCACAGACAGGCCAACAGCATGACTGTGGCATTAAAGATACGTAGCATAACAGGTATGATTCACATGCAGGCTTTCTGTGCACCGTCAGTTACACTTTCATCACACACGAAAACATCGGCACAAACTCCATCAGTGCTTTCTTGTATTTCGTTCTTTCTGGGTTTTAATTGGTAAAATATGAAACTATTGATTTTGTTACATAGCTGCAGATCATGTCTCATTTTGGTCTTCCGCACCAAAACATGTAAGAAAATGCCTTAATAGCACTTTTGCATTGCATCAAGACGTGTTGGCTACACTGAACATGGACGTATGTCGCAGCTGCTCCAACACCACACTTCCACTATGATCAATGAAACAGGCTACACCAGGCGCGAGAGCCGCTCTGCAAACATAAAGACCAACGTGCTTCTGTGGAGTATCTTAAAATGGCCACCGAGGAGGAACGTACAGTACAGTACACTTTATAGACGGCTCTCTCTCTCTGCATTAGAAGCTTTGATATCCTTTAAATAGGTCAAGACTGCAAGATGGAAAATGCTATTTTCTCCTTTTTGCAATGCAATGATTCGGTTGTTTATAAAAGAGATGAGGTCTTTGGTATTTGCTTGTTCTGCAGTAGTTTGAGAGCCTGGTGCACAGAATCAGTTGATGTATGTTTCATCCTCACTTCAAAGTAAGGGAAAAGATGTTGACTGGTGGACTGACCTTTTAAGAAATGTACCACTTTGATTGCTGATGCCAGGGTGTCACTGAGGTTGTGAGTCCAGCTTGTCAGTGGACGGGTGGACTCACTGGATGTGTGTGTGCTGCTCATCATGCAGCTGTACACTGTGATATCTTCACAGGGAAAACAGAGCGATGAATACTGTATATGCTAAGCTGAGCTGCAATTGAAGGTCTTAAATGTTCACCTTCTGCATATTGTACATACATAATGAGCCCTGACTCACTCCTGCTTCTGTTATTTCCTTTGAGAACAACACACAGCTTTTTCTCAAGCTGTAGTTTATTTCCATGATGCCTTTCCCATCGCTGACGGGAAGAGTGAGGTTTTACTTCAGCAGCAGAGATCCCAATTTCTCTCTCAACAGCGATGGACGTTAATACACCTGAATGCTGCCTTGTTCTAACTGTGTTATGGTCACACAATGAAGCCACTTCACACCTTTTATTCCTGGAGGCTGATGAAACCGATTCTAGGAAACTGATGAAATTGCTTACTGAGATGAGGTTATTTGAAGGGTTAGTGGCTGCACCCAAAAAAGAAATTACAAAACTAAACTTCTGAAAAGGATCAAACACATGACACTGGTGGTATTCAAAAGTGTGAGAGGATCTGAGGGGGGATACTTGTGTTAAAGATACAACTGGGACTATTCAGCCCGCGTTTGCTCAGAAAATCTGCTTTCACGCTTTAGCAATGAGCCATCAGTGGAAGATAGTGCTGGAAGGTTTTTGATTACAGGGTCCTTAAATTGGTGCTCTAAATGTATGTTGATATATCTTTAAGTTTAAATCTGCTTAATGTTTTATCTGTAACTTTAATAGAATACCACATTATGTCATCTGTAAGATTGGAAGAAGATTATTTGGTTATATGTCTTTCTTTTCTATCGGACTTTTCTTGGTACATCAAGCAATTTCTGTCGAGGTTGAGAGGTTTCTGTTAACTGTGCAAAAGGTTTCTAAAGGTTTCTTTACACAGCAGAAAGATAGGAGATTCAGAGACAAACGTCTATTGAACAAGCTGTTGAGATAAAATGTCTTGCAGTAAACTGGACAGCTTATGCGTGTGTAAATATTGTATTTGGATAATGTTGGTGGTTCGTGTCGTCTTCTAGCCACTGGATCTTTTCTAACACCTAACGTGACATCGGTCAGTCCGAGGCATGTTGTCCTTTAGGGTCAAGTCATTGTGCCCATGAACTCTCTAAATAGCATCTGAGTGTGTGCTTTCAGTTCCTGCTTTACAGTCAGCGACCAATCACACACCTGCAAGTGCACAGTGTGGCCATTACAGCCGATGCGCTCGTCCTGTTGTTCAGTTAACTAAGGTGTAATGTTAAGGGCTAACTCTTTATGTCACATCTAACTGCACAACCATTTACTGTAAATGATTTAATGATTTCTTTGATTTAAATTGTCTGACTGAAAAGGTATCAAACATCATTTTACTGCCATAAAGTGCAACAACATACTGAGACACTTTCAGCTTCAATATATAATATATATAATGTGTATAACATTTGGTAAACTGTCTTCCCCACCAATCTGTAAATGCACGAGTGATATTGTTAAATTAGCTGATGATTAGTAATCTAACTACCTTCAGTCTAACGGTGAGTGATGAGGACAGGGACACTTATAAAACAGTGTTAGAAGACCTGCTGCAGGACGGTGTCTACATCCTCTTCAGCTACAACACACACACACACACACACACACACTAAGAGGATATCAAACACACACATGTGGATTTAAGATCTTCTGTTTTCTTGGTGTTATGAATTGTACCATAATTATACCTTAATCTCATTATTACTTGATGCTTTGGCAATTTTTGTCTTTTTACATTCGTGCCAATAAAGCATATTGAATTATTCACAGGCATCCTCAGCAGAGCTGGACACATAATGTTATCAACCTACTGTAACATTTAATCTGAGTGGGGAAAAACTCCCTCAGCAGCTTCTACTGAAGTGCCCTCAAGCAAGACGCTTAACCCCAAATTGCTAACAGTCAGCAGGTGTTTGTGTGAGTGCTGCTGAGATATGTGGATGTGTGTCACCCTTTAGGCTACTGCAGCTTGTTTCTGGTCCTGTTGCACACTCAGAGTTACAGAGTTACTTCACACCCGCTGGGAATCTCCTTTGTGCTTCCCTCCAGTGACGGAAGCTCTCACTGTGCTGAAGTGCACTCAGCTGTGTGGGCAGCACGCTTTGACCTCCCTGTTTCATGATGGTGGTGGTGGTGGTGGTGAAGATGCATACAAATATGCCCAGAGTTCATGAGTTTATAAGACACCATAACTCATTATAACATAACATAAAGCACATGTAACTGCAGCGCACAATAAAAAACTAAACAAATGATAGTAAAAACTATTCAAACGCCCATATTGCATCTTCTTTAGTTTAAAAACAAGAAGTCAGAACTTGAAACAACCAGGCGAGGTCTTTAGCTTTCCAGCAGCTTTTTAACATCTATTAGATTTTATTTCTATTTATTTGACACAATAAGCTACTGTAAGTGTCTTTACTACACATCAAGAGATCACTTCTAAATCAAACCGTATCGGTGACACGGGAACATCTTGTTGTAAGAAAGGCATTTTGAAAATGAAAAGAGTTCATCATCTGCGTATAGGTTGATTTAATGTTGCATCACACCTACTGATATTGGATTATTTGAAAAAGTGACAGATTATTGATGTTATAAGAGTAAAATACCACAAGAACAGAAGAAAAATAATTAGTACTACTGTTTAATGTAGATTTTAAATCAAATCATCAACATAAGAAATTACATTATACATATTTAGCTTCGGCTATAAAGAATAATGATCTAAAAGCACGTGTAGTTCATCGTCATTATAAGCAGGCAGCGGTGGGAAATATGAAGATAAGAATCATAATTTCCCAACAGGAATCCTGCGGAAAAATTGAATCAAAACACACAGTCGAAGGGCAGCAGTGGAGGGAAATCACTGCTCAAATGTCTTCATTGTGATTTGATTTCCTGCATCAGAAGCTCAGTCAGAACATTTGGACTTTGCCATTATGTCAAATAGTACACAGATTGCTTTCCACCGGCAGCAGTCACCACATGCAGCAGTGTCATTGTTCAGACTCACTCTGTACACCTTCCTCACTCTCATACATACGCAGGTCACATGTTGTACCCCCCCCCCCCCCCCGCTCTCCCTTACAAACACACACTGCATCTATCCCCATCTAACTCAGCATTTATTCTCTGTGGTGCTGCTCATGCCTCTTCCTCTCTGGTCCGTCCATACGCAGAAATATAACGGAGGGAATGACCTCACCTGCATACCGTTATTACCCTTCTGCTCACTTTTTCTACCAGAAACACTTGATGTGTATGAATCCCATATTACCGCTGTTAGTGGACAGTGTGTACAAGTCCCCCCCCCCCCATATTGCCTTGAAAGCAGATGGCTACAGCTGCATTTGTGTATTTTATGTATATTAGTTTTGAAGCAGCAGCACGAGAGGTTTATGTTTTCAGATGAGACTTTATTAGAATCTCTGAAGCATGGTTTTATAGTGTTGTTAAGCTAAGGTCAACCAGTTTAGCCTTCTATTTATTTAAATTAATTCAGCATCTTGTTTCTAACACACCTGACACACCAGAATAAATCATATTTGACTCGTTTTTCTTACCTGAAAAACAGTATTTATCTTTGTCTTAAAGTCCTGAGTGCAGAAATGTTCACATCGTGTTGAAAGTTTAAAGAAAGTCCATTAACGGTGAGTGATCATCAACCATCTCACAGATCTTTTTGCCAAAGATTTATTTTGTCCTTTTCTGAGATTTTCCTGGAGTTTAGTTCTGTTACCTCGTTAAACGTGCAGGAATAAAAACCCGCTCTGCTCCTCTTCAGATTTCAGACCCATCTTCTATTTACAATATCATCAACGTATTTAAAGTACTAATCCGCAAGATCCTCATTGTGATTTGGACGCTGGAGTTTCTGCACTGCGCTCTGACGAAGCCTTATCTGTCTTTTATTGTCCCATTTAATCATAAATGTCAGCAAGATTCAGTTATTAGGAATGCAAACAGTATTAAGTTTGTAGACGAACGGGTGTCTGAGCAGGAGCAATAAATACAAGGATGAGTATGTGTCATTTATTTACAGCGTTAGCTGGAGAATTGTGTCTCATAATGTCTTCATAAATCACCCGTCTCTCTCCAGAAAACAATCACATGCATATATAAAACAGATAAGACTGTTGGAAACTGGAGAAGAGATACGCCAGCAGACATGTTTTAAATCATCCTCTCCTCGCTCTCTTCTCTCCAGGGTCTCCTCTCCTCATCAGGTGAAGCTCTGTGAACCCCTCTCCTCCCTCCCTCCTCTCCCACAGACGTCACCCACTGCCCAAAAATCCCTAAATCTCTAAACCCACCTGGCCTCACCTGCCAAACCCCATCTGACAGCTGCCTCTGGCCCTCCTTTTACCCCATGGTGGCCCCAAGGCCCGCCCTCTCACTGCTATTGGCTGTCCTGGCCTGCACGGGGCCCGCGCGCCCCTCACCCCCCCTGCTGCTCCGGCCCCGGGAGAGAGAGAGGGACTCGGGTGGGGTCAACATCGCCGTGGTCCACTCTGGCTCCTCCCTGCTCCCGGAGACGGCGGTGGTGGGAGGCGCGGGGGGCGGCGAGCCGGGACCGGGGCTGGGAAACGGCCCGGGAGGTGGAGGAGGAGGAGGAGGAGGAAGAGGGGAAGGAGGAGGAGGAAAGGGAGTGACGGATGCTGCTTTGTTGGAAGGAGTGGCGGCGATGGCTTCATTTTCCTCCTCGTCCCTGTCGCTGGCTGCGCTCGTGGGGGAGACGGTGATGACGCCGTCGGGTCAGGCCAACGTCATCTACCTGGCTGTGAATGAGAGCAGCCCGGGGAGCCTGCTGCTGCAGCTGTGTGAGCTGCTGGCCACCACACCTCTGCAGGTAGACACCACACACACTCCAGTGACCTGAAGGCTGCATGCTTCACAGGTTCATACAGCAAACTATCTGAAATGTACCTGGTAACTATCACAGCTCACACCCACACTCTTTTACACACGGCAAAGCCCAAAATAACGTCTCTTAGTGGGGTTTGTCTGTTCAAGTGTGCCTCATAACCTTCTCCATGATGCACACATGCTAGAAGATATAACCTCTAACGGGAGCTTCAGTGTAGAACTTGTGTTACGTCTAAAGGCCCAGGTGTTTAAAAAGAGCTGCGTAAAGTGGGCCTGACCTTCTTGTATTGGAAAGTTACATGACATTTAGGCATTTAGCAGACGCCAACGTCAGACCGTTAACATGTTGTTGTTGTTGTTGTTGTTGTTGTCATGGTTTGCTTGTTTGTTCATTCAGCTGTGTTTTAAAGAAATTGCAAACCCTTCATTCAAGGTCTGTGCATCTTTTGGTCATTTGATTTTTCTTTCAAAAACAGGTATTTAAAAAACAAGAAAATGCGTCAGTTTTGTTGTTTGGCATAACAAAAGGTAAATAATGTGTTTTCCTGATTTCATATTGAAGTGGATAATAAAACCAAAAAGGATTCTAATTTGTGTTTTTCAGATTTTTCTTGTGAGTGCACCTCACAGGACCATTTTAATGGTTTCTCATAAACAGAAATGAGAGTTTTTGGTTTTAGTTTTATGTTTATAATAAAAATTAACATGAAAACACACAAAATGTAATTCTGGCCAGTTTTTTGTTTGTAAGAAAGGAAAACTGAATGAGCAAAAGATACACGGAACATTCATTCATGTTCAGTTTCATGGTAGAGTTTGTTCATCTTTTCACTCATTCACTCATTCATTCATTCATTCATTCATAGTATAAGACTTGTGGATTGGAGCAGATCTGAGTCTGCAACCTAAACTCTGAGAGCTGCTTGTGATCAAAGTGACAAAGGTAATAAAACACACAGTACTCATTCATCTATTCATTCTTCCTTTCTTCTATGAAAACATACATTATTATTGATGTATTCATCTAATCTGCTGTCGATCTCTGTATTTGTTTTCATGTCAGAACAGTGATATTAACTCTTTCCAGTAACACTTGCTGTCGTATGTCCACATCCTGTCTGGAGCATATTTACACATCAATGCTTCCCCGTGAGAACGGAGCTGTCGGCTGCGCTTAACTTCAGTTTGCTCTCCCCTTGAATCGCTACAAGAAAACAAGCGTTAAGTCATCAAGCCGCCCTCAAATCACTGCTGCTCGTATCATCACAGACAGGAAGAGTGATCGCCACAACGTCATGCATTTGTCCTGAATTCAGTTCAGCGGAGCCCTGCTGCTGTTAGTAAGTCCATGTGGGAGCTGAGGTGTGAAACAGGTACAACACACTCTCCTCCTGACAGGATGCCAGGCCACTGAAGGGACTAAATCTCTGTTAAACATCGATTGTCAATCAGAGGATTTTTGAAAAAGCCTTCAGCAGTTGTTTAACGACTTCATGAAACCTCTGAAACTCTTTTAGATGCAGTTTCTTCAGCCGTCCAGATGTTTGGTGGCAGGTCTTTACTGGAGCACAAGCACTTATCTTGAATACCGTGAACATTGTGTGAATGTACACATTGTTCTATAATATTTAGCTCCGTCGTTCAGCCTTGAGTTTATTCTCAGGGTGCAGAAGAATCCAGGCAACGGCAGCGCTGATGAAGAAGAGTCTGCGGAGGAGCTTATGAGGGTGATGTAATGTCTTTTGTCTGATGTGCTTTGTTTCATTGTGGAACCTTTGTTTTACTTCCAGGGTTTGGTGTTCGAGGAGGAGAGACCGCCGCCGCCGAACCGCGCCCCTCTGGCCCCCATGCTGGAGTTTGTCTCCGCCCAGACGGGGGTTCCCGTGGTAGCCGTAGGAGGCGGGGCCAGCCTGGGACGAGAGCCACAGGTAAAGATGGATTACTTAATGTTGCATCATCAACCCTTTTAATTTCATTTGGACTGAAGCATCTAGACTCTCTGCGGCTTAGAAGATGAAACGCCACAGAGACGCTTGACCTCCACTCTTTCTTTATTCTAAACTGAGATTAGAGACTAGACATGTTGTCTTTCTTGTCTTTAAACAACCAGTTTAAACCAGTTCCTTCTGTTCATACTGATCGGACACAAAAACCACCATCCTCGTTAAGTGCACAAAAACATTTTGAAGTTGATCTGATGGCACTGCAGCTCACTAGGGAAAGTGTGCACCTCCCCTTTAACTTAAAGGGTCATTATGGTTTAGTCATGGCTAACGCTGCTAGCCATTACAGGAAATACTGGCATGCATGAGTTAATGTTAATGTATTATAACAGTAATAGTCTGTTTCCTTGTGAGAATTATATCTCTGACTTGACAACTTTTTAATTTTATTCAATTAAACATTCATTTTGAAACGAGAAATAATGACACCTTCAAAATGAAAGCATCATTAATAGATTTTGTTTGGCCAGCTGGGCAGAACAACAAGCTGCCAACACATCCTTAACATACTGACTTCATGTAGCTCACATGGTGAACTTGGTACCACATGCAGAATCTTCTTTTGGGTCTGCTTCGGTCTCAACGATCTCCTGAGAGAAATGTCTGGCTCTTTAGATTCTGAACGTCTGCTGTCAGGTGATGGGCAGGAGGCAGTCAATGGGACTATTACAGCTTATGTGTCTGGTGCAGCTGGAAATAGGTTTTAATCAGAGCGATGAGCTTCAACCAGAAAGGTTCTGGCCATAAAACCAAGATAATGAGTTTGTCACTATGAACGACCTATTTCACAGAACACAGTCATTTGATCCACTGTCAATATAAAAATCTAAATTAGAGCAGCTTTAACATGAGCTTTAGGAAATGTGCCGGCAGTAGAAAACAAACAAAAAGTTATTCCAAACCCTCCCCCCTCTCTTCTTTACACCACATTAGGTTCTCATCATAGCAGGAGCTGGCACAGACTTGAAGGAAGGCTTTTACTTTGATGAATAACAGTCGCTATCTGCAGCAGAGGGCTGTAACTCTCAGTTTAGGTACCTGAGTAAAGAATCTCAAGTCCCTCAGTTATAGTTTGTCTAAACATCTCAGAAAACATGCTGCTCTGACCTCATCACTAAGTAACACAGTAATGAAGAAGAGGGAAATTACATTTGCTCTAGTTCTGTCACTGCTGCTAAGCTTCACAATGACGAAGAGGAAACGTGCTGGTATCTTTTACTGCAGTATTGCACAAGTCCAGTTTACTACAGATCATATAACTTAGAAAAGGTGTATTAGCAATTTCAATCAATATCTTTTTTTTGGATCAATATCAATGTTTACGTGCTGATCTGATTTGTTTACGTCTGGTTGCACAAGAAGGCTAAAGGACATGAGGGACAAACTCAGATAAGATAAGATGAGACATTATTGATCCACAGGAGAGTTAGCTTTTTGCTAGCTTGATTAGCAAAAATACATTTGAAAGCAAATCTGGGCCGTATTTATTGTTTCTCAAACTTACCAAAAGTTTTGGAATTGGTCCAGTAGATAGCCTCCTCCTGCATCCGTGAACCGGCAGCAACGTAATACTTTGGGCAACTGCAGCCATGAAAAGTGGACCAACTTTAAAACTGTGGCTAAGTGTTAGTGATTTAGACTAATAAATAGGGCCCAAGTAAAAAAACAACTGTAGTTTCCCGTTAACTAAAGGAATAAACTGCATTTTGTTTTATTTCCAGTCACAATTGCAAATGCTAACTAACATTTAGCATAATCAGATTAGCCAATTAGCAACTCTAATACTGGGGTTCAGCTAATCTCTTGCCCCCGTGTTTGAGTAAAATGTTAAATGTTACTTTGATGGAAAAGCTACGGCTCTCTGACCCTGCACACTGGGGTGTAACACAACCAATGTTTTGTGATTGTTGCCTGCAGAGCAGCTCTGCATATGAGGAATATGTGTGTGACTCTAATCGGTTCTTTATTGCCTTTGGGACACTGAGTCATGCATGTTTGCTGATACGCGCCAAGAACCAACGAAGCGTGTGTCAACAGTGCTTCTTAAACTGTGACCTGTCACCACCACCCCTGCACACTCCACTCTGGGCTGGGGTAAGACGAGCAGACTAGCTTACATGGTAAATCAGGCTGATGCTGGTTTGATATCTGACCCAGTTCAGTGCAGCATAACCTGAGGTGAGCCCTGTCGACACGGGAAGGCGGCGTGAAACTCCCTGAAGTTTCCTCTTGATCATTATTTTAAACACATGCTCACTGCCTCTTTGTTTTCTGTTCAAACAGAGCTAAATAATTCACTGTTAACAACGCTGCTGGAAACTTTAGACAGTGTCACAAAGAGTGCACAGTCACATGCAAACGGTCATGATAAATCCTCTGCTTTATTCCAGTGTTTAAGCTCACATTCATCCCAGCTCTCAACCTTTCTCCATCCTGTTCTCTGGTTTGAAGAAAAATACAATCGAAGAACAAACGGCAGAAGAAATGAATTCCGGTTTCAGCCAGCGAGCAGCTCGTCTAACCAGCCTGAATGTGACCGCAGCAGCAGAGAGGAAGGCGCTCATTGTTTCTATCATTGACACTGAAAGCCTTATTCAGAAGCCAAGGACTTTTTTTGAAAGACAGACTGTGTTGTTCCTCCGAGTCTTCCCCTCTCGGTCAGACTGAAGCTAGTCAGCCACGAGGCAAAGGAAGGAGCTGGATGTGAGACAGATACGCTCACACTGGTAACAGGGAGACTTCCAGTAAACATCCACCAGCCTGTAAGTGTTCAGTGCAGGGAGACAGAAAGTGAAGGCTGGTGTTTGTGAATGTGTACGACAGCTCTGTTGTGGTGCTGCTGGTCAGTGTAAAGAACATGTGTGGGTTGATTGTTTGTTGGTCTGCTGTTGATGCTCAGGGCTCCAGCAGGGGTTATCACGCCCCCCCCCCAGGAGTCTGCTGGGCGGCCTGTAAGGTGAGGCCTGAGCTGCCAGCAGGTACAGCATCAGTGTCGTGTGTCATCAAGCGAACATTTGCGAGTAGAAAATGCCTCTGGCTCTGGTTGCGGTTCACAGTCAATACACACACATCTGTTAGAGAAATGAATAATGGCCGTTCAGCACGCAGACTGTGGGAATAAGAAAGTTACAAACATGCATGAATTAATGATGAATCGCCCGCATGAAAGCATCAGTAGGCTAATTTTACACATGCACCATGATGATGAAGATACAGGGAAATAGAAATGCATATTGTCAATATTTCACAGATCTCCAGAGCTCCAGGCCCCTGTGGTTTTCTCCCTGGTCCTGTACTTTAATTTAGTTCAAGGGTTTCTGGCTGCTAGCTGTAACTGACAGGTTACCGAGTTCATGTGTTTGTTGGCATGTATCTACTGCTGTAACGTCCGTCAGTTCTTCTTCATGTGACGGCTCAGATAGTTCAGAAAGAAATCAAAACATATATTTTATAATTCATGAAATTTTAAAGTAAACAAGTGAAGCGAGAACATTTAGTTATTTTTATTTTTATTTTTGTTCATATTATAATGTTTTTTATACTCACAGAGCACTTTTTTAAACTGACCTTAAAGGAAAACTATGGTTTTTTACAACGTGTTACTTTCATCGAGTGTGATGACTTTAAACCCACCAAATCTCAGAATACAGCAACGTTGCTAAAAGCAGCTCCGACGGAGCAACAAGCTCGAGCAGCCGGACCTGTGGACAATGATTTGTAACCTGCATGTCCCACATGTCTTCACACCTTCATGTCCTCACTCCCCTTGCTTTTAGGAAAGCGGCTCCATCTACCTCCAGTTCACCTGCTCCACCTCGCTGCACCTGGAGGTCATCTTCGAGGTGCTTGAAGAGTACGACTGGACCTCCTTCTCTGTGGTGACCACCCGTCACCACGGCTACGAGGACTTCCTGGCCATGGTGGAGGGGATGACGGACGGCTCGTTCATTGGCTGGGAAAAGAAGAGCGTGGTGATCCTTAACGTGACGGATGACCCCGGCGGCGCTCGAACCAAGCGGCTGCTCAAAGACAACGAGGCGCAGGTGAGGCACCGAAACACTAACGTCAAACCTGGTGAACGCTGTTGCACTGCAGGGCACGAGCATCAAAGGCTAAAAGCTCAAAATCATTTATCTTTTGTCAAGTTTATATTTCTAAAAGCTGTAATATTCAATATTGAACCTGAGGAATCGGTGCTTTCACCACACCTGTCCCTCATCTTAATGAGCTGTCTACCTTGAAATGACTTCTGGAGCCCGAGGCTCAGCTGATCGACATCTGTAAAGACACACGAGGCGACGCTGAACACAGCCTCCCTCCACTTTAAAATGCTGCTAGCTTCACCTTGAAAGTCACAACTTGTTCACTTTGTCCACAGAAAGAGGAAATGATACTCACAGGATCGCAGACAGACTCTGGTAGCATAAAATAACATACAAAGAAATGGTGACAACACACATCAGTGGGAGTGTGAGGAGTGTAGTGAGTCTTCAGGGACCAGAAGGAAAAAATAAAGATTGAAAAATCATCATTTTTAATGACCCTTATGTGCACTGATTGAATAAATGAATGAATGGATGATATTGGAGACCAGTAGAAGACAAAATGACATTTTCAGGTAAAAATCACTATTGAGGCGATTGTCACATTTAAAGTTCATCATTTTATAATTGAAAGGAACAAAAGCAGATCTTTGGAGAAACACTAGAAGTTATTTAGCAGTGCTTGAAGAATTCGCCCCACACTATATTCAGCTTCTGAACACGAGCAGTCGTGACATTAGCAGGTTTCTCAGCTGCTCATTGTGCTGTATGGAGGACCAAAACTGCCATAATTAACAATAAATAAATGAATGAATAAATGAGTCAATAAATGAATTCATATGCCATTAAATGCACCAAAAATAGTATTAACAATAAATATTGGCATTCATTTATTGATAAATTGTAACATAAATAGATGTTTCTGTATTTATCTATGTATTATTTTCCGTTTAGCTTTTTTTTCTTTACATTTCTTTGTCATTTTACATTTCTTGGTCTTTTAACATTTCAAATGTAAAAATAAAATGCCAAACGGAAAATAAAACATAGATAAATACAGAAATATCTATTTATGTTACAATTTATCAATAAATGAATGCCTATATTTATTGTCAATACTATTTTTGGTGCATTTAATGGCATATCAATTCATTTATTGAATCATTTATTCATTCATTTATTTATTGTTAATTATGGCAGTTTTGGTCCTCTCGACAGAACACGTGTATGTAAGCTCATAGGCTTTAGGCTAAGTGTCACCATCAGTCAATGAAAAGACACTGACAGTTAATGAAGTTTAAAAAGAAATAATTTGATTGGCTACATGCACAGATAAGGGGCCCAATCATGAAGCCAAATACCCAAAAAAAGTCTCATTTTTGATTTTTTTCCTGTTTCCTGTAACAGAAAAACAAACAAGCCATGTCATTTCAGTTGGACTTCCAGGTCAATTATCAACTTTGTCAACTTTGCAGTGCTCCTCTTGAACTGGCTGTTATGACATTATTAGTTACATCTCCAGGCGTTTGAACCAGAGGAAGCTGGAATGTCTCACCTTTTCAAATCAGCCCATTGCTTGGGGGGGGGGTTTGACTAAGGACACACTATTCCTTTACACTGAAGTCCCGGGGGACCACTTACACCCACACACACTATGACACACACCTGGTAGCTCTGTGGTGTACCTGTAACTGCTCTCGCGCTCAGTGCCATCGGCCAGCCGGGGTCCATGTTCGCCACATGCCGATCTAAACATCTCGAGGTTAGATTCATTGACGACTCTGGATTGCCTGCAGGTGTGACTGTGAGCGTGAATGGTTGTCTGTCTCAGCCCTGTGATTGACAGGCGACCTGTCCACGGTGAGCGCCCCGCCTCTGGCCCAGTGTCAGCTGGAAGTCTCTGACAGTATCACAGAGCTACAAACTGCATTTCCTCAAATCTCAAAACACGACGAGAGTCTCCAGCATCAGTTTTTTCACACAGTGACCAATCACAGTAGAGGAGCAAAGGGTTTGAAGGTTATTGATGTCATTACATTGAGTGGGGAAACAATAGAAGAGAAACAGAGCGTGAGAGAGAAAGAAAGGAGAGTTTTGTCTCCGGCTGTGTCCCTGTGGCAGCACAGTGCTGCACTACACTTAATAACCCCTCATGGGTTCACCTCACCGCTGTTTGGCAGTATTATCACTTTTTCCAATGCTTTTAGATAAAGAAGGATCCATCCCCTATAAGTTATTTAAAAAAGGCTCCTGGGTTTTGGTTTGCAGCTTTAAAATGAAAGAGAGACTTCACAAACCAGACTGTACAGTGGAAACAGTTTTTGGCAACATAAAGGGGTTTTCTGCATCCTTGCTGTTAAAGATACAAGCTGCACACAAACAACAGTCCTGAAGAAATGGACAGTAAAGGCAGAATGAGCATGATCTGAGCTGTGGTCTGATGTATGCTCATGGTGCTCGTCTTTGTACATGAGCTAAATCTCCTCCGTCTGTCTGTTTCACATTGTACACCTTTTACTCGTATTCATCCCTCGCTCTCATCACTGTACCATTGTCAGTGTAAATGACCTTTGTTGAGTCCAAGAAAGGGAGAAAGGAAAGAGGGGGAGGATGGAGCCGGAGCAAACATGATGTAATGTAATGAAAGTGATATGAAATGTTGAGTGAATGGGGCTTTAGATGCCGACACGTACACATTTAGATGTTCTTTTACAGATGGAGGATATTTTGGGAGATGGGTGCATGTCTGCAGGCGTGGCTGTAGTGATGGAAGTGTCACTCTGTCAGTCTGACGTTGTGCCCGTCGCTCAGTCAAGTTCAGACTCAAAAACCTCTTTTCACAGCCGACATTTTGACTTGTCAGAGCAGGAACAGCACATTAAAGATGGCTGCTTAGGTGGGCCAGTTCCAGGGCTCTGGTGTTGTGCATGCTCCTTCAATGACATGGTTAACTGGGACACTTAGTGGAATGGAGCCATCGTGGTTGGGTGTGTTTGTACTGGCAATGAAATGAGTATTTATGGCAAAGAGAGGCAAATACTCATTCAGTGTAGGTGTCAGGTGTCCTGCTTTTGCTTTAAATCCTCATGCAAGGTAGAAGTTGCCTCTGCAGTGAAATGTCCGCCACTGATGAAACTTCCTCTTTTCATTAGTGTGTAATGCTGCTCACACTTTGTGCCTTTTTAAAAACTCTGCTAGCAACATAGCATCCAAATTCTCCATAATCCTCCAATGATGCTCAGGCCTTTGATAAAAAGGGTGAACCGTCTCATACTGGGTCTATAGTAGCAGTAGTATATAAAGTGTTTGCTGAAACACACACACACACACACACACACACACACACACACACACACACACACACTCTCTTGATGTGGCAATCATTGAGTAAATTTGATCCAGCCTCGTCTGTGCTGTGAGTGTAATTGAGTGAGAGAGACTTTTCTTGACTGATCTCTCTCTCTCTCTCTCTCGTCCATTAACACGAGTCGTATCTGGATGCCAACAATCTGTATTTCATTTACAACTGAAATAAAAATTAGCCTCCAGTGCCCCCAAAGAATTCCTCTGCCGCTCGCCAAACATAAATATGCCTCGCCGACCTGACAACTTCCTGTCGCAGTTAATGCAAAATTATTAGTCTTACGTGTCTTTTATGCATAATCTTGGAGGCACTGGGGAGGCTGTTTGCAGCACGGGCCATTTATTTTACTTCAAAGCCTGCCTTCGCCAATTATCATACCGCAGGCATCAGCTGATGATCCGCACGTCGGTGTTGTGCCTGGTGAGCCAGATAGCAGGCGTGTTGATTTTCGACGTGTCTGAATCCCTTTAGTTTATCATTACAGGAGAACGACTGCATGACTGATTTTTACTTTTTCATTCAGACTTTGATATTAAAGTGCTGTGTTTTTTAGCTGAAAGTAGCCATAGCACATGTACAGACACATAGAAGCAGACTGTAAACTGATAAATGATCACCTTCTAAAATTGTTGGGGTGAAACGTTTGCTTACACGTCCAGCAGACAGCAGAAATCGACATTAGCATTGATTTGGAGTCGAGTTTCTAACCACCTGGTGTGTTTTAACTCTCCTTTTAGCTCCAGGTTGGATTCCAACAACTCCTGATTTAAAAAAATGCTGAAAAATTAAACTAAAACCGTTAGCTTAAGATGCTAAAACCGTTAGCTTAAAATGCTTAAAACGCTCCATGGAGCTGAAGGGATCCACCGCAGAAAATTGTCACTATGCAGAAAGTCATGTGACCCATTATATATGTAATATAACATTTGTATTAGTGCAGCTTTAAGTTGTATGAATGAAGGAGGTTTTTGTTATATTGGTGAGTTTTGCAGTGATTATTCTGGACCTCTGGCCTGATGTAATATTTCAAAGTGAACCTTTGATACTCCAGATTTAAACCATCCAAGATGTCTGTTATTGCTGGCTGTGGGAAGATAAAAAATATAAACATGTTTAAAAAAACAAAAAAACTATGGTCACAAAATTAAATCAAGTATGTTTTTATTTAGTGTGCGAGTATTTATCATTTTGGAAAGGGACTTGTTTTACTTCATCCTGGATGTTGATGCGATTAAGCTCTGTCACGATAAAATATGAAAACCCACGGGGATCTAAATGCAATGTTTTCTTCCTAAATGAGATGTCCAGCGTGTGAAAAATGAGACACCTGAACTAACAAAAGTGATGGATTGCACGAAATTATAACAAATGACTCGCCGGGAACTCGGCTTCCTCTTCCAGGGATGAGAGGAGGACGACTCTGTGACTGGATCTCCTTTATTTCTTACCTATAGGGTGACAAACAAGCTCAAGAATCTCCAGTGCTCCATGTAAAGAGGTTTAAATATAGACTGCTTAGAGGAGTGAGCGTTAGCTTGGACTTCATGCCGACCCTGATTCCATCTGCTGTCGGCTGAGTGGGAGGGATCGGCGTCATCACATCAGAGTGTGCTGGTATCAGAGTGTGCTGGTATCAGTGTGTGTTGGTATCAGTGTGTGTTGGTATCAGAGTGTGCTGGTATCAGTGTGTGTTGGTATCAGAGTGTGCTGGTATCAGTGTGTGTTGGTATCAGTGTGTGCTGGTATCAGTGTGTGCTGGTATCAGTGTGTGCTGGTATCAGTGTGTGCTGGTATCAGTGTGCTGGTATCAGTGTGTGCTGGTATCAGTGTGTGCTGGTATCAGTGTGTGCTGGTATCAGTGTGTGCTGGTATCAGTGTGTGCTGGTATCAGAG
>JAVQJL010065283.1:0-10393 GCA_036024295.1 Nannoperca obscura | reverse complement strand
CCCCCCCCCCCCCCCCCCCCCCCCCCCCCCCCCAAGCGTAAACACTTGTGTTTACAGTAAAGAGCAACTGACAGGAAAAGATAACAAAACACACGTCAGGTCCCTGAAGGCCTCACCAGATAAACCTCTCAGCTCACTGTGCAGCACATATCATGTGTTATATATATATTATTATATCATGTGTTATATATATTATTATATCATGTTATATATATTATTATATCGTGTGCTGCTGTGACAGATCAGTGTGTAAACATCACTAAACTTCAGTAACTTCAGAGACACAGACGTCTCACTGCGTCTGCAGGGTCCTGGTTCTTTACAGCAATAATTCATAACTAATAATAAATACACACCAGCAGACAGAACCACAGGAAGGTGGACGTGTTGATGTTTGACTAATGTGATCAATAACGTGATCAATAACATGTGATCAGTAACATGTGATCAGTAATATGGGTTAGGGACTCGGCTGCTGTGGAACATGTGACTCTTCTTCTTTCTGGAACATTTTATTTTAAGGTCATGACTTCTCGTGTTGCTGCTCGGGACTTTCCACTCGTCAGGGGGGGGGGGGGGTGTCACTGTTTCTGCAGAGGGGGAGTACCAACTCAGAGGGTGAGGGGGGGGAGTACCAACTCAGAGGGGGAGGGGGGGGGGGAGCTAAATGTGCTCCGAGCTGCTTGAAACCACAAACTCCACCCTCTGAACCTCCCTCCATGTTGTCTCTGGTTCCAGGGACAGACGCCATCTTGCCTCCTCTGTCAGCTGCAGCTCAACAACAACGTCCAGTTTGTTCAAGTTCACTGGCTTCAAGCTCAGAGGGTCCATGTGTTGTTACACCACACACACACACACACACACACGCACACACACACACACACACACACACACACACACACACACGCACACTCACACACACACACACACACACACACACACACACACACACACACACACAGAGCTGTGCATAAAGTGCATAGAACCATGATGGAAACAACAAGACGTCTCATCAAACCTGTAAGAGATGAATCACAAGTGCTGTGAGTAAGAACATCGCTGCCAATGGCAGAATCCAAAAGAGCATTTAAGTCAAGAAACAGAATTTCTCTTAACATTTTCAAACGCAATATATTCAAAGTCAATTCAATTCAATTCCAATGATACCGAACAATGTGCTATACTTTGTACAAAGTAACATCATTTAAATGGTGTAGAACTCCTGGAAGAAATGAGTCTTTAGTCTTTTCTTGAAAAAAAACCAGGGGAGATGAAAGAAAATCTGAAGCATAAAGCATCAAATCGTCTGCGTATAGAAACTCTGTCTCTGAAACTGACCAGCTGATCAAGATCAATATGTTTAAGTGTTTATTAGTAAAAGAGCTCAGATCAAACATCGTTCATCTGTATTCATTCACTCACAATCTGACCAATCCTGATCAGGTTGTATCCAGGTGACTCAGGTGAGGACTCAGAGAGGATATCTGTGCTGTAGTTTACTAATGACATCATTCGGGCTGATGAAGCTCCTGTAGGTGGAGAGGAAGGCTTCACGGTACAGGCCCTGTTCTACACACACACACACACACACACGCACACGCAGGTTTATTGGGTGTGCATGCAAGATAAAACTAATTTCTATAGTTGTAGGTTAGCCAGTTAGCTGGTGAGCTAACTAGCTAACGATCACAACAAGCCCAAGTGGTAGTTGCTTTTGTGTGTGAGAGGAAGTTTTAACAAACAATAATAATAAAGAAGTGGACTGAGATGAGAACTCACCAGGGCTCCTGTCAGTCTCTGTGGCGTAGACCAATAGGATGTCAGGAGAGGCTGCTTTCACGTCCGGCCCCTCCTCCTCCTGAGACAGACACAGGTGAGTTAGGACTGCGGAGGCTAAATGAACTGCAGAGGGAGCTCAGAGGTTGGGGGTCAGAGGTCAGGGCTGTACCTCAGGTTTCAAGGTGATTCTGTGGAGGACCTCCTGCTGGTCGGTCAGAAGCACCTCCTCCTGCTCCTCTGGCTGCTCCCTGCTCCTGCTGCTCTGCTCTGCCTCCTGCTGGAGACTCTGGGAACTGCAGGACAGAGCACCATCACTGACTGTGTGTTACGTGTGAAGGTGTGTGCTGATATGTGTCTCTCTCTCTGTCACCTGTCTCTGGTCTGGTTCTCTTCGTCCTGACTGTCGCTGTCAACTGGATCCTGATAACGACAAAAACAAACGATCAATAAAACCAGGTCACAATGTGATCAGGTCCCAGCTCAGGTGCCATCACCGTCGCTACCTGTTGTCTCTTCTTCGGTGGTAGAACTGGAGCAGGAAGCAGCTCAGGTGAGGGGGCGGAGTCTGGTGTGTGTGTGTCCAGGTGCGTGAGCTGGTAGGTGGTCTCGACCTCTCGCTGCCTGCTGCTGTATCGCTGACTGGAGGTCGAAGGTCGCTGGTAGAACATGGCTGCTGACTGAGCGCTGTAGGACGAACAGAACTGGAGGTACTGATGGACTGAACGCAGACAGACAGGTGGAGAGAGACAGACAGATGTCACATTAAATATAGCTTAGCACAAAGACTGGAAACAGAGGGAAACTGCTAGCCTAACTTAGCACAAAGCTGAGGTTTCAGGTTTATATCTGAATAAAGTTCAGTGAAGCAGCTGGATTATTGATGAGTTATTGATGCTCTGTTTGTACTCACTGTGTCGTTTCTTCTCTGGGAGAGGGGGGGGCGTCTTGCTGGGGGACAGAGGGGAGGACAGTGACTCATCAGGACCAGTGACATCATCACAGTGGGTGGGGCTGTGTTCCTGAGAGGCGGGGTCAAATCCAAAGGAAGCGGAGGTCTGAGGATTGGTCTCCCCAGCACCTACGGTACTGCGCCGTCTCTTCTCCGGCAGGGCGGGGGGGAGTGAGGAGGGGTGAGGAAGAGGAGGGAGAGTCTCTGAGGAGGAGAGGTCAGTGTGGAGGAAGTCGTAGTCTGGATCATCCTCTGAAAGAGAGACTGACAGAGAGAGAGACAGACTGTTAGCTCAGGCTTAGTTCTGATCTCAGACCGTGTGTGTGTGTGTGTGTGTGTTTGTGTGTGTGTGTGTGTGTCCAGCAGGAGGCAACATTTAGCCTCATTCAACACCTTACTGCAGACAGACAGAGACAACAAACACTACTTCCTGTTTCTGTCAATTGACAGGAAGTGATGTCACTCACAGCCTGCTGCTGACTGGAAATGTATGGGCGTGTGTGTGTGTGTTACCGCAGTGTGTCTTCTCAACAGCAGAGTCAGCAGATGAAGAGCAGCGCTTCAAACAGTCGTCCTCCTCCTGTAACACATGCACACACATTATTACACACGCTCTCAGATCTGATCTTTTAATCTGATTCTGGTTCTAATGTGAAGTCAGTGTGACGTTACCATGACGACCTGACCTCAGTGTGCATACCTGTTGCACCTGTCTGTCCACTTCAGGCTCTTGTCTCATTGGTGCTATTATGGCAACCCTGCAGTGGGCGGGGCCTGATGATGACTGACGCTTTTTAGGTGGCAGGGCTGGAGGACTGAAGGAGGACAGACAGACAAACAGACAGACAGACAGACAGACACACAGACACACAGACAGGCAGACAGACAGACAGACAGAAGATTTAAAATGTAAACTTTTCCTTTAAACACAGATCAGCTGGTTTGACTGCAGCTGCAATGCCACTTTGTGCTCCCTGTGCTCCCTGTGTTCCCTGTGTTCCCTGTGCTCCGTGTTCCCTGTGTTCCGTGTTCCCTGTGCTCCCTGTGTTCCCTGTGTTCCCTGTGTTCCCTATGTTCCCTGTGCTCCCTGTGTTCCCTCCCTTCCCTGTGTTCCCTGTGCTCCCCGTGTTCCCTGAGCACCCTATGTTCCCTAGGCTCCCTTTGTTCCCTGAGCTCCCTGTGTTCCCTGTGTTCCCCATGTTCCTTGTGTTCCCTGTCTGTCTTTGTGCTTCTGTTTGTTTGTGTGTTGCCGGCTGCTCCTTCACTCGCTGCCAGATTGTTCAGTCAACTTAGTTCTTGATTCTAAACCTGCTGCTTCGTCTCACAACGCCTCCCTACAGCTCATCTCAGCCACGTGTCTCCGTCCCTGAACCCAGAAAACCTCCACCACCTCCGGTCTCCAACCTTGTTCTACCTCATTGTCAACCAAGTCTTCCTTAAAACCTTTCATTGCATCCCAGTGTCTCGAGTCTTCCCTGTCACAGTCAGATGAGTGGAAAGCAGCAGAATGTGGAAACGTTAAATCAGATCGCATCTCAGTTCAGGCAGAAACTCAGATGGGACACGTGATGATGCGGACCAATGAGAATCTCTGGATGCAGTCATTGGCTCCATCGACGGGTTTAGATGACCAGCTCCAGAAAAATGTGGTTTGGACTGAACCACCACAGACTCCTAAAGGAGAAGCAGCAGGGAGATCCTTCTGCGTCTGAATGCCCAGACTGAGGAGGTCCAGGACCCAGATCTGTGGATCCTGACTCTACCACACGATTTAATGCTGCTACCTGTTTATACCTGCACACGTTGCTGTGTATGTGTGTGTGCACTACCTGTTCTCATTATGTACACACATACAAGTATTATACTGCACACCTGTTTTCCTCACCTGCACAATGAGTACTTTCACTTTCACTTAAGTGAGGTTTTAGTATTAGTCCTTGCAGCTCTGCATAAAGAATCAAACTGTGGCTGCTGCAGTTTGTGGCTCCAGATAAGATCTGATGTCTTCTGTATTCATGCTAACAGCCTGATAGTTATGCTAGCCAGAGCTGCTAGCATGTCAGGAACATATTCCCTGTGCTGAATGCTGAGCTTTGACCTCATCCTTAACCAGAGGTGGAGGACAGCTGGCAGCCTCCACCTCTGTTCAGGTTCTTCTTCACTGAGCGGCAGCAGGAGCTTATGTCACATGACCTGCCGGGATTTTAAACATTCTCTCTCACTTCTTCTTCCTGCTGTCGCTTAGTTAACAGAGACAGGAAGTGCAGAGACAGGTGGGGGAGGACGACATGTGATGCCTTTAGTCTTTCTACTTCCTGTTTCATCCACAGCTCTATTTCTGCTCTCCACGTCAGCAGACTGAAACTCTTTCTCTCCTCAGTCATTCATCGAACACAGCAGAGACGCTGTCATCAGGGTGATATGAGATTCCTCCAGTCACAGACTAAATATCTAAAACTAATGAAGTAAAACTACCAAAATTGTCAAGATATAAAACTCTGCTGACTAGCGCCATCATCAGGTCAACATGTGACAAAATACCTGCAGAACTACAGACACTCCCATGCACATTTCTCCACTGCGAGACTTTCTGATTCTGATCAGCCTGCTAACTAGCTAATGTTAGCATGCTAACTAGCTAATGTTAGCTCGTTGAGGGAGGGGGACTCACCTCAGTCCCTGGGGTAGGGACTCTGGGGGGGGCATTAGGGGTTTGGGAGGAGCTAAAATGGTCTCCTCCTCTTCCACAGGAGCTCCTAGACGGCGGCAGGTAAACATCCTGTCTGGTGTCTGCTGCTCGTCAAACCCACCTGGCTCTCTCACGGAAGCCTGTGAATGGACAGGAGACAAGGGGGCGGGGCCATCTTGTCTCTCTGCAGCCAGTCGAACTAGTTCCTGACAGACGAACAGGTGAGTAGAACACAATGTCAGACGACAACAAAAGGACAGAAGAAGACACAATACGAGCGGCTCCTTGTTTTAGTGGGACGGGTCAGTCCGTCTCTAGCAGTGTCCACTTTCATTCTACCATTTGTCCTCACCTTGACGCCATCCAGCACGGCCCTGATCACCGTGGTAACGCAGATTGTGGACTCTTTGCTGTTGGGGGTGACACCTTGCAGCATCACCTGATCAGCCCAGCGAATCAGCTGAGCCACAGACTGGTAGAGACGAGTGAGACAGGAAGAGATGGTCTTACTGCAGAGAGGACAGACAAGGACGTGTCAGGGTCAGGAGACAGGTCACTCACTAATGGTTAGGATCACCGGTTGACAGGTGTCACTTACCTGTTGTGCAGGTGTGGCTCCAGCTGGACCAGAGTCTGGACCGCCTCCAGGACTCCACCGGATGCCCCGCCCAACAGACCGCCCACCACAGATCGGTTCAGGACCTGTTTGTCCACTCCCAGTCTGTCCACCAGAGCCTTGAAGTACTGCAGAGAGCTGACGATGGCCCGCTGCTGGTCCGCTAACACACACACCGACTGACACACACACGCACACACACAACATAGTGATGTCACCAGGCTACAACTGTCTAACACCCTGTCTGGTCTCTCCTCTGAAGGTCTGAGGGTCCGTCTTTGATCTTGTTGGACCTTCAGGGCCGCCTGTAACGTCCGTTAACTTTCAGGTGAGACTTTTGGCCCTCGTGACTTCATCTTTGTCTGATTTAAGCCCTCAGCTGAAGATCTCGTTTGTCAGCCTTGTGCTGCAGTGTGTGTGTGTGTGTGTACCTTGTGCTGCAGTGTGTGTGTGTGTGTACCTTGTGTTGCAGTGTGTGTTCCTGCAGGTTCAGATCAGCTGGTTTGACTCTCTGTGATGGGGTGTGTTTGATTCGTTCAGAGCGTCTGATCCGCTGCGCGTGGAGCTTATCCTTCAGCCTCATGGTGAGAGACACCAACTGGGAGGCTAGAGAGGAAGAGGAGCATCATCATCTTCATCAAAAAACTACAAAAATAAGTAGTTAAACTTCAAACAATAAACGGAAGTAAAGTGCCAGGAAGTGGATGTTTTTAGTCCACGGTGGCTAACACTTAGCATCTGAGACAGAAGGAGAAGAGGAGCTTACCTGTCTTACTGTCAGCCCGGGAGGACATGTCTGCAGGTGGACAGACAGTCAGACAGACAGTCTGAGAGACAGCTGGTACCGTCAGATCAGCAGAGCAACAATTGAATTCTCTGGTCTCATGTTACACAGCTCACACTCTGTCTGTCTCTCTGCCTTCTTCCTGTCTCTCTCTCTCTCACTCTCTCTTCCTTCCTCCTTCTCTTCTTCCTCTTTCGGTCTCAGTTGAACTGAATTCAGTCCTGAGGAGGAGGAGGCTGTCAGATTAGAAATAGAGAATCAGTCAGTCTGCAGCTCCCTCTGCTGGCTGGAGTCAGGCAGCACAAATCCGCACTGTAAAAATAATGTTATGTTTCAGTTCACTGAGTCTCGCTGTAAAGATAACAGACGATCCAGTGAAGCTGCTGAGTCGACTCAACGCATACATATACGCATATCTGCAAACAGGACAAGTTCCTCGTGGAGTCCTGCAGCTTTAAAACCTTCATGCAGGTGGATGCTGGTGGATGCAGGTGGATGCAGATTGATGCAGGTGGATGCTGATGGATGCAAGAGAATGTTTGAGAATGTGTTTGTTAGACGGCTGTGGAGAGTGAGACAGGTGTGCTAGCCAGAGCTAGTTAACAAGTTGTTAATGAGTTAGTATGTTAATAAATTAGCCATGGGTTAGCTAATTAGGTGTTAATGTCATATTTAATTTATTAGTTAATGAGATGTTAATTAGTTGTTAAGAAGTTAGTTAAGAGAGTTGATCTGAAACTTCAGCTAAATGTTTTCAGTTCAGTAGAAAAAGAGGAGCGGACACTCGTCATCTTCATTCACAAAAACTTTATTCATGTCAACACATCTCTGATTACATGACACTAAGATACACAAAAAAGCTACACACACACACACACACAAATACACACATACACTACAGTCTGCATATTTCAGTTTAATAGATCTATATATATGTTCCTCACATATATACGGTACATTATTATCTTCATATATTCTGAAAACATTACATTTATATTGATACACAGTGAACGATCCACGATCACGTGTGTGTGTGTGTGTGTGCCCGAGCTGCGTTCAACACGCTGCTGCAGAGCAACGTGTGCAACACTTTACTGATGAAAGAACACGTCTAGCTTCTACTGCCATGATGACATGAATGCCAACGCCGTCAGAGTCTCTGCGAACACAGCGAGGCTCGTGTTGAATGCAGCTCAGAGCTCGACTAACACGACAGAATCACCACAACATGAACAGCGTACACACACACAGGTAGAATAAATACACCAGCAGTTACAGTTTAGATCCATTCAGGCGGAAACATCACGTTCAGTCAAACACACCAAATCTAACAGCTGCAAACATGAACACTTATCAAACCTGTAGATCTGCAGTAATACTTTTTATATTTCCATCTCTTGGAATTCATCATATCTGTGATTTGGGACTAATAACAGTTAAAACAGAGACACGGTTCAGTTGTCTCACTCCCAAGTAATTTAATCTGATGAAGGAAATCCAAACTATAAAGTTCATGTCAGGAAACTCATGAGGAAATGATTAGGAAATACCCCAAAACACTGGGAATATTAAATGGTTGCTGTGTCAACTGGTGTCAAAACCAGTTGGAACCAACTGGAACCTGCCAGAGAATACTGGAGCCAATTACACCTGGCTGGAACCAGTAAGAACCAATCACCACCAGGTGGAGCCACCTGGAACAGGTTACAGCCAGTGGGAATTAACTGGAACCAGCAACAACCGGTCGAAACCAGTTGGAATCAGGTGACAGTTAACATCAGTAACACCATATAAACAAGAACAACAGCAATAAATAAATCAATAAACAGATTAATAAATACACAAGTTCAAACTATATGTAAACTTTACACTGTAAAGAAAAGTTCCCACAATGCAACATGTCAGCATGAATAAGAACATCAGCTTCAAACTGAAAAAAAGAGTTGATGCAGCGAGCTAACTGGCAAGCTAACTGTGCAGGCAGGTCCGATCCAGAGCAGCCTGAACATCCAGAGAGGAGTGAGAGGTCTTCACTTCCACAGCACCTCTGGAGTCATCAACAGTACTTTATAAACCTGATGTGATAAATCACACAGGAGGCAGACAGACAGGCAGCTGACCTGTCTTATGCTCCTGGGCAGACAGACACCTGGACAACATATCTATACACTCAATATTGCAGTAGTATTTTTGCTGATCATTTGCTATATATTCATAATGTGCTGATAATCAATATCATTCTGCTTATTATTATTATTACTAGTAAGGTTCACAGTAACACAGCATCAGCAGAAACCAGTTGATCCGTTCAGACACACAAACACACACTCGCTTCAGGTTTAACCCTCAATAGAAGACTGGGGGCTCTCTCCGTGGGCGGGGCTACCTTTACTGGGACGACTGGGGAAGAAATGACAAAAAACAAACATGAAGAAAGACAAAGGAAAAGAGGAGAACAACAGTGAATCAACAGGAAATAAACAGGCAGGAGGGTTCAAGGGTCAAAGGTCAATCTATTAACAATACTGTGTTGGTACCCGTGGGAACCAGTCAGGTAGCAACCAAAACAAGCAGGCAAGAAGATTTCAGGGTCAAAGTTCACATTAAACACGACCAGTTAGAACCGCAAACAACTTCAAACCAGTCAGGACAAGTTGGAACCAGTTTCAACCAGTTTCAACCAGTCAATGCATTCCCAACCAGATATAACCACAGACTGTGTATAAAGATGGACGACACGTCTCCACTTCCTCCTGCTGTAAACATGAAGCTCCAGATTCAGGAGCTGCAGTATTGATCCTCGGTATCGAGTTCCTGCCCATACAGCCCCCTGAGCCAATCACAGCACAGTCTCAGCTGTCAATCATGAGGCCACACCCCTTTTTTATAGCATCAAATTACTAATTAAAACCAAAGTGATCAGAAACACAAACACTTGGAGAGGGTGGGGCTGTACTGCAGCCAGCCACCAGGGGGCGATCCAGATGTTCTGGCTTCACTTTTGAGGAGCTGTCATGTCGTCCATCTTTATATCCAGTTTGTAGACATAACCAATTGAAACCAGTTAGAACCAGCTGGAACCATTCAGAGCCAATAGAAACTGTTTAGAATCAGATGGAACCAGTTAGTCTGAACTGGTTGGAACCAGTTGGAACTAGTTAGATACAGCTGGAGAACAGAGGAGAGGTCAGTAGAGTGCATTAGAACTGGATACGTCAGAGTCCAGTAGAGTAGATACAGTAAATTACAGTAGAGTCAGATACAGTAGAGTCAGATACAGTAGAGTAGGTACAGTAGTTACAGTAGAGTCAGATACAGTAGAGTCAGATACAGTAGAGTAGGTACAGTAGGTACAGTAGAGTCAGTTACAGTAGAGTCAGATACAGTAGAGTCAGATACAGTAGAGTAGGTACAGTAGGTACAGTAGAGTCAGATACAGTAGAGTAGGTACAGTAGGTACAGTAGAGTCAGTTACAGATACAGTAGAGTCAGATACAGTAGAGTCAGATACAGTAGAGTAGGTACAGTAGTTACAGTAGAGTCAGATACAGTAGAGTCAGATACAGTAGAGTAGGT
>JAVQJL010065276.1:0-10000 GCA_036024295.1 Nannoperca obscura | reverse complement strand
ATTTTGTTGTGTGAAGAAGTGAAGATCAAAGTCTTGAACTCTTTCAAGAATCTGGCTGCATGACTTTAGGATGCATAGGACAGATGAACAGTTTTATGACCTGTTGCAACCTGTGCATAAAAAGTAATTTAGTATGTACATGTATATGTATATACATTTAGGACTGATTTGTTTGAGTTTATCAGTACTTTACACCTATCTATATGGTCTCTCTAGATATAAAAGTATTGTTCAATACTCAAGGATTCAGTCATGACTGAAATAATTCTTGAAATGATTAAGTAGATACACATGTATATATCCTTATGGCCATTAACAGAGTAGTTCAATACAGTCAGTTGCATAGATCTTGTTTACGGCAATGGAAATTATTTTCTTGTTTTTCCTCTCATATGTTGCTAATTTCCAGTATCTTCCATTTGGTTTCTGAGAAGCGTGTTATTTCCTTGATGCATGCTCCTCTGATATATGTATGTACCTTATCAATATAATTAGATTCCACTGAGGCATGCAATCCCTGGGAAAGACTTTCCTGAAACTACATGTGCACACAGTGATATCAGGCCTTTCCATCTGCGATTTCCACACAGCACAGGTTTTCTAGACAAAAACAAGCAAGAGAGGCTCAAAAACTTTGAAACAATGTCAATATACTGTAAATACCCTCCAATTTCCATCACGATAAACCTGACATGCCCTATTGAGTGTAACACCCCTTGATCCGGTTTGAAAGTTTTAATCAAGAGTGACAAATGGATGTATTGGATTACAAGAGCAGTGGAAAATTCATGATTGCCTTCATCTCTGTTAAACAACATCAAAGCCACTTAACAACCTGCAATAGATGCATTTTGGTAATGTTTCACAACAAAAAATGAGAAATAAGGCTTCAGAAAAATTGATATTGACCACTGCCAGAGGAAACTGGTGCACACTAGAACAATGGAATTAAGTGTCCAGTGCACCTGTAAGATTCCTCACAATGACGTCTGCCCTTCAGTATGCCTGTCAGGCATGGCTCATGGGTGGCACAGCCATGGGAAGCAGTGGTTCCTGGTCCGACATGCATTCCTGTTCCTGAGTGCACACATAAACACACACCTAGACAAAAACACACACTCAGACACACATGGACACACTCCCCCAGTCCGCCCACCTGGGCTGGATGACCCCCTAAACAGCTCCAATTACCAGGCACTGACAGACAGACAGATTAGGTCTAAACACGGATGCTGGGGCCTGCACAGACAGACAGACAGACAGACAGACAGACAGGCAGGCAGACAGAAACAAAGAGACGGACAGAAAGACATAGACAGAAAAACTGGGAAAAACAGCAATATGGCTGCCACGGAGAAGGATGGGAGAGAAGGAGAATTTTGTCATTAATTACAGTGAGTATGTTTACATGAAGCCTTCATCAGACCAATCCAAGGTGGAGATTAGTTTGCTCTTTCACCATGACTGAGGTTCCCATGTGCCTCCCTCTACCTCCCCTTTCTGCACGCACACACACACACAAAACAATTTTCTTCCTTGAGGCAGGTCACCTTCATGCTGCAGTCACCTTCACCAATGACCTAAAACAGACTATAACAAAACTTCTGTTAATGTGAGTCTGAAGGCCCTGAAACCAACTCACAGACGTGCACAAACATACACACAGACAGACATGCACGGACACCCTCCCTCTCTGAGTTCACACACTGCCTGACCAACAGCAGAATAAATCACTTTTCTTTTATAAAAGTTTTTCTACTGAAAACTGAGGGAAGGATAAATTAATTTACAGGGTTGAATGCTAGGCCTCAGAAACAAACAGGGCATTTTCAGGGTTTAAGTGAAGACCAACCAATAAATTGACTCCCAACCACAGTGACAGTGAGAAGGTACTGAGGCGTTTTGGATGATTTATTACTCAGAGAATTTTGTTTTTCTGTGTTTTGGCTTGTTTGGTCAGCAAAATGTTTCTCCTTTTATTCAAGACTTTGGGAAAATTGCTACTGATGTTGGAATTTTTTTCCAATTAAGCCAGCGTTTACGCAGTAGTGGATGAGGTGATGACAGAGCACACTAGTGTTTAGACATGGGGGTGGGGGAAAGACTGCTCTTCTCATAAGGATTTTGGGGAGCAAGATTAAAACAGTGAGTTTATTGTTTGGAGAGCTTTACATGATACAGCTGATCCCCTTGTCCCAACCCAACCACTAACCCATTCTGGTATGGAAACACACACACACACACACACACACGTACACAGAGTGATTCCTCACAGAGCTCTCTGCCTCTAATTATGAGGGCAGCTCTATGGCAATCATCTGACAGCTGGTAAAAAACATTAAATCATGTTGTCCCCTGCAAAGGGTCATGCTCACAACAACAGCAGCGGAAATGTCAATTGCAAAACCTTTTCTCCCCCTAATAGATCTCATGTGGCTTTGCTTTCTCTCAATGTCTCTTTCTTTGCCTTTTTCTCATTTATTATGGCTGTGATTTAGCATTTAGCATTTTGTGCTTTGTTTTTTCCTTTTCTGTAAATTACACCAAGGAATAAAATAGAGGCCTTTGTCCCACCAGGGGACCTCTGTGATAGAGAACCTTTGTGTTAAAAGAGGTTATCCATTATATAGAAATTGATGTGACATTTGGTCACACAATAAAATAGTGTGTCACAATATTTTTACCATGATCAATCATTATCCTTATGTAAAAGTAAGTAAGTATGTAAAAGTGCTCATATCATCTCAAAGGAAAAAAAAATCTATGTTGTAATGTATTTATTTGCTTTAATGATATATCTACAATACAACATAAACCCTGTCAAAATATCAGCATAAATTAAGTCAATCCAGAAGTAAATGTCATGCAGATGTTGGTGTACCAATGTAGGTGTGTTGGTTATAGGTGAAAATGTTGAACGATTCCTCCAAAGGTCTTTGGTCTCTGAGGATTTGCCAGGTTTGGGTGAACACATCTGAAGTAATATTTGAATTAAAAATATTTTATATTTCTCATTAATAGAAATGGCAACTGATGAGAGAAGTTTTCAGTATTCACTGGCCACATTAAGAAATTCAAATGTTGCTAATGATATTTGTGCTAACTTAAGGACAGATGGTTTCGTTAAAGAGAAGGCAAGCACCTTAGCGGAAAATACAGTGTAACTTAACTTAAATTTAAAATCTCAATATGTAAAGACAAGGTTTGAAAAGCAGTTCAGATTGAATTTGAGGTGTTTTCAAGTGCGTCTGGCCAAGAAAGACTGGCTCAGCAAAGTGTCTTATTCGAACCATATTTTCCCAGCTAAGTGGAAGATTGTTTGAAACAAAAACCGAAGAGAAGGGAGGGAGCAAGAACGCAAGGACATGAGAACTGAAAGGAATCCGAGAGCAGAAGGCACAAGAAGGTAAATGAAAGAGAGACCCAGAACAAAGAGCAGGAGAAAGAGAATTGAGTTTGTGTAACTCTGTCAGGGAGCCCCTTCAACAAGTTCAACAAGCAGACTTTCTCTAAGCAGCTCATTGGATCCAGATGACAACTTCCTCACTCTGTCCAGCTTGTGTAGTATTGATCATCCAAGAGACCCACACTTGGCAAAAAACAAGTGCTGCTTCTGAAAAACCAAATCATTCATTATTTAGAGTTTACCTTTATATGTTTTATGGTTTGATGTATTGACAAATTGTTTTTTTTACTAAGTTTAACAGATCTCAGAGGCTCGGTGGTCAGAGGGCTATGGAAAAAGCTCTATAAATTGGATGGATTACAAGACATTTGTTGTATGCACATGCCTTTTGCTTGATTTCTGAATCTTTTGTGCTTCTTGAGATAGAAAACGAGACAAATCGTGCTGTCTGAATGTGGGGTTTTGAAGTTTATTGAGCATTCAATCACTTTAAGCTTTAAACAAGATATCCAGAGCAAGAGCTTGAACAGACATCAATACATCACAGAGATATGACGTGATTGGTTTGAAGACAAAACAATAAGTTAGTTGGATTGTTGCTAATATTAGCTATAGTTCTGGATTGGTTTTTATATAATCTAATCTTTTATCTAGTTGCTAAACCATATTATTTGAATCTTCTTGGGAATTTTTGGCTTGAGCTCCACCCATTACTCTCAACAGTACACAAAGATGTGTATGTTTTTTGTTTGTTGTCCAAACAAGTTGAGTTTCCATCAAATTTTTTGTCTTCGTTGTCAGTGAAGCAAGGTTTTCTTCCCAACATTCCTGACTTGTTAGTGACCTTAACTCTTCATGTCATCCTGGAGTCTAAGAAAAAGAGAAAGACTCCTTAAATGTAATTATAATTAAATTGTGATTGGTTTGTGTGGCTGTTGCTTGGCAGAACACCAAGGTATCTAAATGGCATCCACTTTGTGATTTCTTTCATTTGTTTAACACATTTTAGCATGACTCTGTGTTGTGTCATGTAATGCAAGGGACATCTACAGGATTATGGCCATTATGACCTTAGTAGTACAGTATCCACATTGCATCAATAAACTCAGTTCCTATGTTAAAACCAACACAGCAATTTTCTCAACAAGGCTAGATATTACTGTTTTGGTGTGTGAACTTACACGTTGTAATGTTAGATGGAAATAATTGCAACAGAGGACACAGCCCTAAAAAGTAAAAAGGCACTCATTGATATTTTAGGTTAGCTACAAACTTTCAACATTTGATGAGGGGAAGTGACTATGCCCCTTCTGTTGTACAAACAATTGCTCATGCTGTGCACTCACATGGGCTCATATCACAGTTTTGGCAGAAGTGCAACAACCTTCAAACAATTTGACAAAAGAATCCTTCATATTGAGTTTTCAGTTCAGTAATACAGCTGTGAAATCAATCGTAAATCAGTCTGCACTGGATAATCATTCACACAAGTGTGTTGCAAGCATCTCCAAATTACCTTGCGTATCACATGGAAATATACAGTAAAATATCTGCATACCAACATAAACTCTATTGGTGGAAAACATTTGGCAATAATATATGATCTCTCTTCAGTAATGTAAATGACATGATTTGTTGTAAATAAAACTATAACATAAAAAATGGCAAACCCTTTAATTCACAAAGGCTGTCAGTGGAAACATTTGCAAAATGTCTGTTATTGTTCCAAAAATATATCGTTAGTTTAATGTTTTATCTGTAAGCGTTGAACTGTTTTAAAGACAGGTTTTCCCCTTAGTGGCTTTTCAAGTGCTTAGTGAGTAAAAGTAGACCTGCAGTGGTCCAAATCTTTGTAAATAATATTTTTTCTTTGGTTGATGACTCAGACATCTCTGCCATTATATGACAACAACACCAAACATTACTGTCATTGCAACCAGAATACTGATGCTGTGTTACTGTAGGTTTGCTGATTGCTGCTAGTTTAGTTTCACAACAAAGTCAGAAAGACGACCAGGTTTTTTAGGTGAGTTTCACCTTCATCCTTCATCATGTAAAACATTGTTTGATTCTTAAAGCCCTCCAATGCTCAAATTTTGAATTGCATCATACCTTCTAAGGCTTTGCAATCTTTGCATTTATTTGATCTATTTAAGCATTTGTTTATTTTATTACATTTTCTCAAACAAAAATCTGAATGACTTATATTTGAAATATTTAATCTGAATCTGAATAGAATTGCTTGAAACTGAAAAGATAAGATTGTGATTCCTACTGAGTTTCGTAATTTAACTTTTTACAGTGATTTAAATTAGCTTTTCCCAAATTAGGGATTCTTCATTTATATTCAGGTTTGTGAGACACATCCAAGGCCAGCAGCAACTGCCATTTCATAAAGGCCAAGGTGATAAATATGGTCATGGACACAATGTGTTTCTAGGCAAGCTGTGGTTTCGTGGACAGGGCACTAACAGAGGCTGGCTGGAGACCTGCAGTAGGCTGCGACAGCTGCTGCTGCTTGCTTTAACATGGCATAAATACTCCTCACTTTTGTTCTACACACATCTTTTCTTTACCCTGCTTTGTCTCTTCTATTACATTTTGTAATAAGACTGATTCACACAATCCTCAGTGGCACAGAGGACCACATAATAGCCCGCCTCATGTTTGTCTTATCTGGGAAAAACGAAACAGTGTGTTTACAGAAGGGTTGCACTTAGTCAGAGAGCTTAATTGAAGGTGAGTGTTGGTATCTGGCCCTGCCCAAAAGAATGTGCATGGGCCCAAAGACTCATGGGATGTCACACCCACTCCTTGGGTTGGTTTCAGCTGCTTTGCATGTCTCAAACAAACCACTACATCTGTTTTTACTTCGTGTTTTGTTTGTGGATTGAAGAAAAATTATGGCTTTAGTAAAATAATTAAGACATAGTTTTATTCTCCGGGAGAGGGCCTGGTTGAAAGAGACAAGAGATAAGGATGAACACAGATTTGTAGAGAGAGGGTCATTAAGGTTGGGTGACCAGTTTGTATGACCACACGCATGTGAACACACATGCTTAAAACAGATGAATTTAGCTGAGAGTGGAAACACACTGAGGTTTACACTTAAGATCTGGACATTCAAAAGGAAACTGCTTTCTCCTTTTCCTACACTATGTCATTACCTGGCAACTGCTATCTACACAAGATTAGTTATAAAGACCCCTCTTCTGTAAATGTCCAAGTTGATTAGATTCCATTTTACGTGAGGAAGCTGCATTAAATTCAACAATCAGCTAAACCACCTCTAGTCACGTCTTTCATCAGCTTATGCTTGTTTAAATGACATCATCAGCTTTCTATCCAATAAAAATAATATGTTTTTGTGACCTTGTGCCTTGATATGAGGCCAAACTCATCTCTAGATCTTAATTGCAAATCTTTCTAACATATAACTGAGTACTTTCTCAAGTGTTTATATGTGGTCCCTCCAAAACATCTGTTACTGTGATATCAACATGCTAAGAAACCAAACCAATGCACTTGTCAGACTTTCTATGCACTATTGACAGGTGCATAAAAAGATACAAATCCGTTTTATCAATTGAATTTATCATCTGGTTTTCTAATAACACCACACAGATCTAACAACTCTACTCAAACAAGTACACACAATTGTTTGGCTGCTCTTCATCTGGCTCTCTGCATGGCCTATCTGCCCATCAATCAGTATTTTGAAATATTTTGGATTTGATATGGCAGTACAGCTCATAGACAGGCTTCTCAATGATTTGTGTAATTACCACATGTACTATCCAAGAAACGTCTGGCCCAATATCTGTTTCACTTACAAAATTTCACTCACAATTACAATCACTTGTGAAGTAATAGCAACTCTACCTCATACCAAAATATTTCCTTTAAAGACACTTAAAAAAGACGAGCAGTTTCTGAAATATGCCTAGTTTTTTAGATTGTTTAAAAGACAGCATGTCCAAAAGAACTTTAGTGTCACAATGCATGGTGCACAGCAGGGGGAAAAGGACCCAAGCGCAGACAGACAGTCCAAATGTTTATTTAACACAAAAATGTAGAAAAAAGAAAAGAAGAAACTTAGGGAATGACAATTCAGAGAATCAGGAGAACTGACAGAAACTCCGACAATAAAACAATGAACCAACATTAAACAAAGGAAAATAGGGAGGAGTCAAGGAGGGAAGCAGAAACAAGTGAGGAACCAGACACAGGTGATCCTAATAAAACATGTGGGAAAAGAATAAACACACAAATAAATAGCACACAAGAAAACAAGACCCAAAAACACAAGAGTCTAACAAGAGTCGTTAGTGGATCGTGACATCTAGGTTCTGTAAAGGTTTAGTGACAGATTTATAAAATAAAATAAACATCTATCTGACATTAGATTTGGACCAAAACTAAACTGTTAATGACCAACTTTTGGCTAAATAATGCTAAGGTATGTTCCATATTTAGCCAATCATTACGTAATTGTGTGATACCTTAGATCTGACACATGCATTAGTACATGGTCTACCTGGACTCTAGGGCTTCAAAGGAAACACTCTCTAAATGGATAATAACTTTGTTCTAATATTGAGAATCACTACTTTTTAACTGACTGTCAGCTGGTTTGTTGATCCATCAGTGAGCTTTCACCTTGGAGGGAGAAAAGTTGGAGAGGGTGGACCCCGTGACTCTCTGCCCCAGCTGTGACTGTTTGTGCTGAATGGACAGAAATTGCACACACGCACCCACATACACACATACGAATATTGCTGTTAGCATTCAAATGGGTGACTAAAGATAGAAATCCTGACATGGGATGTGATTATGATGAGTAAGTGTTGAAAGTCAAGTCTGACATACAGTATATATACGGTACCCTTCGTGGTTTCAGGTGTCCATCTGGTTATGACAGAGTCTGTGATGAGACATACACACACACACATACACACACACACACAGAAGACATCTTTGTTTTATACAGGAGAAAGTCCCATATAACCATAACTTTGATCTGTGTCAAAAGAAAGAAATAGACATGCTTTATGGGAGAGAGAGAGAGAGAGAGAGAGCGAGAGAGAGAGTCTTAAGTCAAAGGCGTGGAAAAGGTTTTGTTTGTTTGAAAGGATTTAACTCCCTCCTACTTCTCTTCTCACATTTCTCCACCTCGTCCTCCCTTTTCCTTTTTCACCTCTTTTCTGCTTTCCTCACATCCTCTCAACCACCCGTTCTCTCACCTCCTCGAAGCAGCTTCTCTGGTCCTCTCTTTTTTTCCCCACATTTCTAAAATAACCATCTATCTCCTTTCATTCTTCTCTCCGTTGACAAGTGTTCTTTCTCACCTCTTTTGCTTGTTTTTAATCCTCTCCCCTGTCCACACACACACACACACGCACGCACGCACGCACGCACGCACGCACGCACGCACACACGCACACACGCACACACACACGCACACACACACACACACGCACACACACACGGAGGAATGTCAGGAATGCGTCCATTCCTGCAGCATCATGTTGTTGTTACACATATGACTGCAACCCCAGAACCTGAGGAGTGTGAGTGTTTTTCCAGAGCCCATGGATGGACGGATGGATGGAGGCATAGAATGATTGATGAAGAAGTGGGACAGTGTTGACCCAGCCCTTAAAGGCTCCATCCTTAATCCAAAGGTAAACAACAAGGTGCCACCCCAGCAAATAAAAGTCTAGCTTTTTACTTTGGAACGCTCCCTCACAACAAACAGATACTTTCTGCGAAAAGTAGGAAGTAGCAGATTTACACACAAACGCATCAGAAAATGGAAATTGACAGATTCACATCCCACAACTTTTAAAAATTCTCACAAGGATGGCACAGATGACAATGTCACATGTTATTTCTGTTTAAAGGATTATCTGTTGCAATACCAAGCTTATATCATGCTTTCATACACATTGTCCTGTAATTTAGCAAATATTATTCTCCTCTTCTTCTACATAGGCCTGTGGGTTTTGGAATAATAAGCATCCGTTTTCACAGAGCTTTGATAAAGTAAAGGTTTTTGTCAGCTAAGCTCACTGAAAACAATATGCACAACTCTATCAGTTTATATAACCTGCCCAGTGTAGGTCCAATTAGCACAGTCCTAAACCCAGACATGCCTCAGACCTCCTCCAGCGTGGGATGGAGAGGAGATTTATCTGGCTTCATGGATGGCTAACCTGATGGAAATGGAGATAACCTGCCTGCTCATCCTTGCTTGGCTGAGGAAGCTAAAACTTCTGTCTTCACTGGTCTAACAGCTGCTGTAAACAAATATCTGTCAGTTAATGTGCATTTAGTTGACAAGCATCACGTGCCCGGTTAATTTTTGGTTAAGCCATCTGATTACTTTAACTGCAGGATGTAACTGATGTAAAATATTAAATGTAAAACAACAAGCAGTAGACACATTTTCTTTCTGGATAAACTGTTATGATCTCTGATTTTTGGTTTCCTCTTATTTTGGTATTTCCTGTCTGTCTCCCTGTGCCTTCCTGTCTTTGTTTGTTTCCCTTCTTAGTTTGATTACCATCACCTGTGTCTTGTTACTCACCTGTG
>JAVQJL010065273.1:0-17259 GCA_036024295.1 Nannoperca obscura | reverse complement strand
TTGGGTCTTTGTGTGTGTGGAAGTTGGTCTCGACCGGCTCCATGTGATTGAGTGCCCTGAGATAACTTTGTTATGATATGGCGCTATATAAATAAAATTGAATTGAATTGAATTAAAATGATGACACAAAATGATTATTTACTATTGATTTGCTAGTGAATTTGAACATTCATCTGACAGTGGCTAAAAAGTACATTTTCATCCCTTATTAATGTGTTGAATAGTTTCTTGACTAATTTAGCAATTGTTTGGTCTATGAAATGTCAGAAAAATGGGGTGTCCTTAAATTCCTTGTTATCTAATCATCAGACCAAAACCAAAAGATGTTCAACATACTGCCATAAATGACAAAATAAGCAAATCCTCACATGAAGCTAGAACCAGCGGATATTTAGATTTTTTGCCACATAATTGTAACAAAAATGATTAATTGTAGTTAAAGAACCTCATTTCTGTGCATTTGTGTATGCTCTTAGCTGTGGACAAGACTAAACAGACCTCTAGGGCAACTTCAAATCTATAAAATATATAATAATATATATAAAGTATATTGGATGGATTGCCATGACATTTTGTACACACACATGCTCATTAGAGGATGAATCCTACTGACTGTGGTGATGCCATCTCCAGCGCCACCATCAGGTTTACATTTTTGATTCTGAGTGAAATATCTGTTGGATGGATGTATTGGATAAGTAACTATCAAATTAAATTTAACAGGGTTCATGTCATATCAGAGTTTTCAATCAATTCCAATATAGTGTGAATTCTGCATTTGCTACAGATAGCCTAGCCAGGCAGCTAACACTACAAATGTTTTGCTGTGTTTTGAACAGTCCTTGGTTACCTGCTAGAAATTAGCACGTAACTCAATGCATTCTTTATTTTCTGTGTAGTTTAAACAGATGACTAATTATTGAGCGCAGTCCGCTCTCTCTCCAAGGTAGAGCACATTTCAATAGGATAGAAGGTCCTTGACATGTCACATTTCCATACCTTGGCTTTTGCTGAAACAACACCCTATTCAAGGTCCATAGAGGAGAAATTATATTGACTTTGGTGATGTCTTTGCATCAAGAGCCGACCGGCAAGTTAAAGGCTTTACTTCAAGTATAAAGTTATGGTTAGTTCTATGTACCTCTATGCTATCTATGTACCTTGTGTTTAGTGCTATTTAGCAAATGTTAGCATGCTAAAAGGCTAAACAATGGTGGTTATTGTTATACCTGCTGAACATCAGCATGTTAGCATCACCACTGTGAGCATGATGATGTTAGTATTTTGCTGAAACCACCACGGTGCCTACAGCTCAAGGGGCGTTAGCATGGTTTTATTGTAAATTACCAATTAGAGGGACCAGTTAGAGGGTCCCCAGATCCCACAAAACTAAAAACGTGTTACCCTCCAGAGACACTTGGTAGTTGAGAATCTGATTCACAAACAGCCATCAACCCCTCAATTGTCTAAACTCATCAATTAGCAAAGGAGAAATGCTTTCCTCCTAGCTTTACTAATCTGTTGGGTGGGGTTAATGTATTTATTTTTTATGTCACTATTATTTATCAAAACACATCCGTGTTGACTCAGGACTCCGTTATCAGTTGGGACTGAAAGGTTTAAAGCAACCTTCATGCACTTTCAGTGATTATGTCATTCTGTGCTGTACAGCCTCCCGGTCAACCTTTCACCTACTTTCGCTCTCACACTGACAGCCGGCATTTGTATTGACGGTCGGACAGACGCTCGTGGGAAGAGGAACCATCGTCAAAATAGTACAGGTAACGTCTGTACTAGCAAACACTTTCACTTTATTTAAGTGTTTAACTTTAAAGCAAACCGGCACAGAACCCCATTGTGAAAGAAGGTCGACAGATTCGCCTCTCTTAGCTTTAAAACGGATATTAGGATGTATAGCGGAAGAGTCCAGGGGTGCGTTTACGTTAAACTAACTAGCTAACAACCGGTTTAGCTCCATGTATTATGAGAAATAACTTCTTATACTACGTCCATGTTTAGCTCCTTCTCCAAAGCGAAAGGCTAACGGCTAAACATGTTTTAGCTGTTAAGCTGTGGTCATCTTCAACGGAAGTGAAGTACACGGTCACAGGACGGGTCGCTTTTGTTCTCGCGCTCATTTGGTTGCATTCAAGCTACGTCGCCTCTCGTTTTGTGTGCTCATCAAACTCCAGTCCACCCGCTGCTAGTGATGCCACAGCTTAAATAACTGTGTTGGTAGTTTCAGGAAACCCGAGTTAAGCTAAGCAGTTTTAAAGAGATGGTGGAGGCTGCTTACTTATATTTACATATGCAAACAAGTAAGCAAACAACGCACCCGCACTTAAATAAAAAGGCTACACAAAAACCCTGCAACACAACGTCTCACTGACAAAATCAAATCAATCCCCCCCCCGGTTCCTACGCCTATGCTCAAATGTGACCGTGTTCAGCTTTTCCTTGTCTTAAAATTATAGTAAATTGAATATATTTGGTGTTTAGACTATTAGACATCACATGTCTTGTTTTGTAACAAGACAAAACAAGACAAATATATGAAAATTAGTTATAAAAAAAGTTGTCAGTTGCACCTTAGTTTACATAATTTGAGGCTACTAACGTGTCTGGCACAGGGTGCTGGACAGAACTGCTCACAGGTGCAGGATTCTGGACCACAGCACATGATGTTAAGTGGATGCTGCTGTTTTGCACTGCAATCTACACAAGTCAGCGGGCCAAGCTTAGAAACTACCTCTGGATGGCACAGTGACCGGTCAAATTCCCAAAGCTCCTTGAAAACACGAGGGGCTTTGGGATACATTTTGAACTGTATCCCATAAGATTGGCATTGTTCAAAGACAAACTTAAATGGGGTGTTAAGTAGATATGACTTAGATTGTCACAAATTCAAGTCACTTTTACCGTCCTCACATTGGCTCATCATATATGTTCATTGTATGGCATTCAGACAATTTGTTTACAATTGTGACATAAGAAAATCTAGCTTGGTAGGTCACTCCTAGTGTTGGTAACTTCACAAATTCGGTTTTAATCCACACCTGGTTTTTAAATTAATTAATTAAAAATAAAATGCATTAAAATGAAACGCATTACTGAAACCCTTTCTCATTAACTACAGAGTTGGTGGCCCTTTCTGATCTGAAACATAGTTGCCTGGAGGGAACCCTTCAGAAATGTGGATGAGTACATTTGCACGTTTGGCCCTGCCTGCCCTGCAGAGGAGCACCTCTGCCATGGCCTGCCAGGCTCTGAGGGCTTGTCGGAGGCCAGGGCAGGCCGCAGGTCCGCTACCCTCTTGCTTGACTTCAGTGCAGCTTCGTGGGCAGCAGACACTGGGGTCAGCCTCCCTGCTTCTGGCTCGCCACTCAGTGAGGCACGTCCGGGCTCTGGACGAGGACAGGCTGATGGAGGTGGAGTGGGAGGATGGAGGCCACAGTCTGTATCCGTTCACCTGGCTGAGAGACAACTGCCAGTGTCCGCAGTGTACCCTGGAGTCTGCTCAGGCCCGCAAACTGTTGATGTCTGATCTTGATATCCACACAGGAGTTGACGTTGTGGAGGTCACCAATGACAACAAGGTAGGCTGCCATTTTTCGAAGTTCACACACTCAGAATAAACGTTCTTTTTTAAGAGAAAAAGATGAATGTTTACATTATTCCCCAAACTGGATGTGTAAATGTCCAATACATTTTACAGAGCCTGCATCCTGGTTCAACATTAACTTCATTTAAGTATTGTAGTTTTTAGTTTTACAATTCCACTGGATGGTAATAATGGACACTTGGGGTGCATTAACTTCAATTTTCACTCAGTTAATCTTGTAAAAACCAAAGCCTCTAAAACCCTATATCAGATTACACTAACATATTACAGTTTTTTTTAATGTTACTGGGTGTTTTTGGTTGATCACAAACCATTCATACTGTATGCATAAAGTTTCTGAATGTAATTTACACTTTGCAACTGCCTGTTGATGAACGGTGAGGTTTTGTCAGGTAAGACAATCTCATTTTGGCAGAAGCACTCATTCAGGTTGACCTCTAAGTCCTCCAAAGGAGCCACCTACTTTGGTGAGCTGCTTCCTTCAGAGGACTCAGGCCACTGCCATAAACTATAAACACATTGCTCCGACATGACAGCGCTGCCAAGCTACCGTGCTTTTGTTGATAACAATCAAATGCAATCATTTTCCTGTATTGTTTTTTATCTCCAGTATTAAGATATACTGGTTAGCCAATGATAGTAAACATGTGTTTTATGTACCACAATTATGGTTTCATTCTTGCCTCCCCTGGCTATAGAAAAGATGACGACATTGGCCATTAAAAAAAGCAGATGTTAAAATGCAAAATGCGTTTATTTCTCAGTTTTATGAACCAAAAGAGCGACTTCCAAAGGTTAAGCTTCAAGGGACAGATCAATCTTCTTTCTGGCAACAAGTGAAATATTATGAAAACACAATCTCCAGTAAAAATGTAATAATAAAGAATGTTGTTAATTGTTTACTTGAGAGAAAGACAGTGCACTTTCTGTTCATGGCTTATAGCAACAAAATATTAAGAGGTGGAAACATGGAGAACATTTTTGGCCAGTTGGGATCAATAAGCTTTTTGTCTGTCCACAGGTGTCCATTGTGTGGCCCGACCAGCACACCAGTGTGTTTGACGCAGAGTGGCTGAAGAAACGCTGTTTCTCTTCTGCTGCCAGACAAGCAATGCAAGAAGAGCTTTTCGTCAACGGTGAGTCTAGCTTTTGTATCTTTCTTTTGAATTTTAAAGTGTCTGTATTTCAGAATGTCTTGTAAGTAATTGGTACCGAGGGACCCCCTCCTCCCTGTAGATATTTGTCCTATAGAAATACACACAGTTGCCAGTTGCCAGGGTCTACAGGTGAAAATGAGCTTTTAGCTATATCTGGTAAAATATATGTATCGTACATTGTCCCTGACAGAATAAAGAAAGAATACTGTGACCACACTCCATTATGAACAACACATTTCACATGGGTTACACACTCATTAACATCAAGTATATCCTCATATCTTAGTCCGAAATCCCCCAACATCTGTGTTAAATCCAAGCAGCTCGTTGGGATCATCAGTGTATAGATTTCACACTTTATTTTTCCCAACAGAAATGTGATCTAAACAGTCAGTGTCATCTATTTGATCAAAAACATCAATACAGTTACACAAGCACTGAAATTTATTGCAAAATACAAGAGTATCCAAATTTCATATTTTCCTTCCTCTCACTAATTATGAAATTTCCTGCATGACGTGTATTGTCTGTTTTTTAAAGTCAGAAGTGCAAAAGTTTCTAATCTAGCAGTGATGCAGAATTTCAGCATTCCACTGTATCACATTTATGTATTGATGTCTAATCATTTACTGCCTAATCCCTATTGTTCATTTAGGAAAGGGTATATATCAAGGTGAAATTTCACCCTACCATTAGTTTAAATGGACAAAAAGTGTAGTTTGTGATGTTGTTCTGAATTGTTTGGGTCTTGTTTATGGACTTCAGAGGTTCCATCATCACTATCATGATGGATAGTATTATCCCAGGGATAATACTGTTGTATTCCAATAGATTTAGCCGATAATGGTAAGCCTTACTTGTAATGAACAACATAAAAAAATAGTTTAAATTATGGGTGTTGAACACTTAACTTTCAAAAGTGGCAACTTAAAAGAGAAATATATTTTAAACTAAAATGCTGTGTGTGTGTGTGTGTGTGTGTGTGAGATAATGAATATGATTGGATTTTCTCTGCTAACCTTTCCTGAGGGAAAAGAAGCCCCTGGATTAAACTCAAACTCAAACTTATTTCCACACATTTTATTTCCTCAGTAACATAACAGGGTTATTGAGGAATGAGGTTTTTCTAAAGACTGGAAAGAGGAGTTATTTTACAGTACATTTACAATGGCCCAATACACTTTATAGTCTGCCAGACAGCGGAGGAGAAAGTTTAGCTGTGGAACAAGGTAGCAGCATTTCAGTGGAGCGGGGGATGGACTTTTAGTCGTTTTGTGTACACACACACGTGGTCCTGAAGGACCCACAGGGCTGAGCGGCTCCTGCTCTGTTCCAGACTGATTAAGGTTATGAGTGTGTGTGTGTGTGTGTATTGCAGAACTCCCCCATCATGTTGAAGTGTAAACAGATCCCCCTCATAGCAATTTCAGACAGATAGTCATTTTGTAGTGGAGATAATTCCAGCCATTCTCAGCTCAGAACAAGCAGCGCTCCTTGAAGACACTGCTAAACTCACACACCAAAACACAATACAAGATGACGTGCACACACGCACACACAATCTCTGGGTTTAATTATTTTCTTCCTGAGCGCCAGCCTGAAATTCCTTGTACCGAAAACATACTGGAAAGGTCTACTACATTCTCAAAAGACGGATGATGAACAGCGTTCACCTCCGAGGACTCTGCTTATATTCTCGCACCTTACTTCTTCATGACATTAACTGAAGCGTAGTCCACAGTTTGAATTTCTGTTTCCTTTTTCATGCAGTTCACCTAGATTTTACAGGCCCAAGTATGCCTGTTAAAGTGTTCTCAACAGTGGAAGTTTAGTGCACACGGGACACTGTGAGGTCAATATGAGAACTGGAGCTCGGGGGATATTATTCAGCCTGTGCCATACCTCCCGCTGTTATGTCTGAAGTAATGTTATTTTCTTCTGCTTTTACCGTTTCTATGGAGTATTGCAACTCAAACCTCAGTATGTAGTTATTATTCGAGTGAGACGGTACAAGTACCATTCAAGGGCACTTATTACATTATAAAGAAAACCAAAAGGACCAGTCTATACGATTTAGGGGGATCTATTGGCAGAAATGGAATATAACATTTATAAGTTGGTAGAGCGGTTCGACCCCCGGAATGTCGAAGTGTCCTTGGGCAAGACACTGAACCCTAAGTGGCTCCAGATGAAGTCCATTTACCATTTCGAAGTATGTTTTTGTTAGTCCACAATCACCTTGTAATCTTAGAATGAGCCCTTTATATCTTCTGAGGAAGCAGCTCCTCTCCCATGTTGCACCGCTGTGTTTCTACATAGACAAACACGGGCTCTGGAGAGGGTTCGGTTGGAAGTGAAGGGGAGGTGTTATCAGGCGGTTGCCAAGAAAACCTACACGCTGGTCACATCTGTTTACTATTTTTTTATAAATGTGTTGATTTCTGCTTCTCACACATTTTAGAATATTTTTTGATGGAGCAGGCCACATGTTCAGATCAACTATATGATCCAGTTGATTAGTCGGCAAATTAATTTCAATGCATCATAACAAACTTGTCAGTGGGTTCTTCAGTTGGCCCTTTATTTTCAAATATCTACTGTAGAGTCTTGGATGCACATGTGATTTGTCAGCATCTCTAGTTTACCGTCCTTGTGAATCTAGGCTAATCCAGAAGAAACTGAACCGAGGATACAGCACGTCTTCGTGTGAAGCAGCGTAACAGAATGGACCTTCTAAAAGGCTGACGTCTGTGTAAATGTGAGCCTCGTTCAGATTCCCTTCTGCAGCTGCCATATGGAAAACTGATTTAGTCAAGAAAAGATCTGCATGTTCTTACCAAACACAAGCTCAGCGTTGTCAGTATTTCCTTCCCTGGGAACGAATAAATCCCAGAGCCTGTAGGTATGTGTAACCAGGAATTTAAACTTCAACTGCCTGGTGTCCGAGACTGAAGAGTTCTTACAGACAGTTCTTATATCCTATCCCAGTATACAGTTGTTCTTTTTTTTACTGTATTTTGTTACAGGTGTTTGTCACATATTTGGTTTCTATTTCCTTGGACATTCACCTTTAGAGCCATTCAGTAGTCGGCATCTTTAGTAAAATATTAGCCAACTACGATTTATTTGCTTTTAACAAACACCTTCATCAGTGTAATTATCAACAGAGTTGAGCATTAAATCTTATTCGCAGATCCATTCAGGACCTTTGGAATTCACACGTGCCCTTTTTTGCTGGCATGTGCACTTTGAACCTTTCACGTCACACGGAGAGTGATGACACTGAACTGCTCTCGGAAACACCGAAAGCTCTTGTCACTCACAGCCTTATCTGCAACGAGTCTTCCTTTCACTGTTAAATCTGTCAGTGATTTACTCACAAGGCTGCCAGATGCTTTTAATATTTGAACCATGTCATCGTCTCTGGCCTCCCATTTTGCGCTTGTCATGTTTATTTAGTCGTGGTGGGAATCACAACTAATCTCATGTCACTGGTAGTTAAAAGACGGATGTCAAACAGGTTAAATGGATTTTTAGAAAAGTTAAAAATCTGTCAAAACACATAGCTGCCAGCCTTTTCTCACACACTTATCCACCTGATCACTTCGGTAGCTTGTAAAAAAAAAAAGAAAAAAAAAAGTCTAATTCAGGTAAATGTTTGAATTGTTTGCTCTCAACAAGGCAGAATCATTTTTGTAACAAGTTGAGTCATTTGCTGTGAATAACTCCACCATGTTGTACTAATAGAAGTAAGTACCGCTGCTTGGCCGTCTTTGACCTGCCTCCCTGTCACGTCTAACTTTGATGTGGCTTGAATGGTAGACTGAAACGTTTACGCTTTTGTTTACTATAATCATTTGCAAAATGTTTTTCGTCCTCTAGTTCCTCCAGTTGATTGCAAATTTTATATTTTAGTAGCAAGACAAAATCACATTTGACACACTTCAGGTTTATACTAAAGAGGAGGAATTACCACCCACAGTTTAATACAACATGTTTCGCTTTAAACGGATGCATTGGTCTTAACTTCATTCTAGAAAGTTTGACAATCCATTGCACCTTACAGTATAGTTTAGTCCAATAGATTGTTTCATAACACACTATAAAGTATAATAATGTCCTCAAAGAGATACAAGGTATGACTGAAAGTGCACCATAACAAATCCTAAAATACAAAAACTTAAATTCCATTAATTAAGGACGTTTACTATTAGATGAGTGTGTTCACTAAAATTTCACCACAAGTTTGCAGAGGACGCAGCCTCTTAGCTGGGACAGCTATAAATGGCCACTTTCATGTCTCTTAAATACAGACTTCCAAATAAAAGCTCTCAGCATTATAGTCATATAATACTAGTATTTAATTGCTTAAGAAACATAGAAAGGAGAATGCATTTTAGAGAAATGTATTGTAGGAAAATCTCTCAAGAGTGTGATTGACAGAAAACAATGATGACACTAAAGGTGCGAGGAGATTCTTCTCTCTGTAACAGCTGTCCCTGATATATCCTCCTCTGGCCTGCCAAAAGAACGTCCCTAGTTATTAGTCGCAGCCAAAACTGTGAAAAAATGTCTAAACTCAAGCTGTAGATTGTCGTTGCACTCTCACTATCAGTAAATGTTCTAAATACGAGGTGAAAAATATTCCTCTGCAGTGTGGACTTTACAGTAAAGTGTGACTCTGTTTGTGGTACTTGTTAATACATTCAGATAGCAATACAGACAGAAGATCTCTAGCAGGCTTGACAAGTGTAATTCTCTTTCTGTCTACCAAAAATACATTATAAATCAGTTGAAGACGGTCCAGACGTCTGCTGCCTGAGTGCTGACTGGGGCCAGAAGAAGTGCAAACATGGCACCCATTTTAAAGTCCTTACTCTTGAGAATGGTACTTTTGAACAAGCCTTTTTAATGGCTTTGAATTTCAGTTTTGTGCCGCAGCTTTTTAGCTCATATGCTCTGAATCTGTAAAAGCTCAAATGATAATTTCCACAGCCACGTAGCCACGGAGGTCAGTGATGTGTACACTTTGTCATCTGCCCATTTTCTTTGCGGATGCACACAGAGATTTTGGATTATATCCAGCTACTTCTAGCAGCCTGCCCAAGGACCCAAGGGAGCTGAAAATGGTGGTACCTTTTTAAATATCCATGTAACACCCCATATTTATTTTGACGTTTTGTATATTAAGTTCTGTATTTTACTTCAAAGTAGTCTTGCATTATTTTACTGCTTGCATTTCTATTGGTAATTTGCTAAGCACATTGATCTGCACATAATCAGATATAGGTGCTAGATAGATAGATATATAGATAGATAGATAGATTGACCGGCTTTCTTTGTAGTTCCCTTGGCAGTAGTTTGCTGTGTGACTTTGAGTTTGGAATGCCTATAGTATATGTCAATTAGTTATTGTAAACTTCCTGACCGATTTGTCCGAGGCTCTCTTAAACACACTCAGCTGAGTTTGGACTTCTCTCCGCTGAGTCTACTGACTGATTCTATAACTCGGCCTAGTAGCAGCTGATTTGCCTGGCTGATGTTTCCCCTTTGCCATCTGGTCTGAATTTAGCCTTCTATGTCTTCACTCGTCAGTTGACAGAAAGGCTCCTGGAAACATAGCTGTGGAGGTCCATCCATGGAAAAACTTGTTTTTCCAAATCTGACCATCACTTGAAATGGACAGCTTCAGCAGAACTTACTTTTCAAACACATGTATGTGCACATGCTGGGATATCAACCTGAAAGGAATTTAAGGAATCTAAACTGTTTACTATGACTTGAGTGTTTTCATTTGTCAAAATTAGCTTTTATCATTGTGCAGTGTGCTGTAATGGACTGCTGAGGGCTTTAGCAACTCCAATTTGTCAAAAACAAAGTTGGTCAGCCAAAACTTCCACATATCAGATGTCTCCTTCAAGAGAAGTTGGGCTTCCTTTCAATAAATGTCACTATTCTTCACCCACACATTTTATTTTTCACAGTATTTTCCTGTAATTCCTTCACGAATCAACTCTGTTTGGGTTGAATCCCTTTTCTTTGTCATCTCTTCTGAAATGTCAACACCTTTACATCAGACTGCATGCAAAGCGTGGTGATTACAGTGATTGGATTTTTCATTTCAAGCCAGACCTCCCGCTTGACACTTTAAATAACACTGAAAGCATTGAGTATAAGTTGGCGAAAAGGGCATGATTTGACAAACTACCGCAAGGCTCAATTGGATTTTGGGAACCTAAACCTGCTGATGGAGACAGAGTTGAGTTTGGATCAGTGTGCGGAGGTCCTGCAGCTCTCCAGTGAGAAAACACTGCTCGCTCTGTGTCCTCCAAACTGGCAAGGCAGAGGTCTTCCAGGTACGTTTCATAGATGAAGGTGTGTTTGTTGAATTAGTGGAGGGCGGAGTGAGTTTCCTGCTGCTGTATTAATACACACACACACACACACACACACATTATGTGCACTGTGAAAACATACGCATACATGCTAATTGCTGACGGGAATAAAACTGGACTTTATTTTTCACATGTCTGGACTCGCATGTTCTTTACAAATAAAGCATCGCCACCTTCAGTTACTTCAGTACGTGGTCAAGCCTCCCAGAGGAAACAAAACATCTTGAAATAAATACATTCAATAAAACATTTTTCAATATAGATACAAATATCATTAAATGTCCAAATATGGTGCTATTCCCCTCCTTTTTTTAAAACAAATAATTTAGTTGCTCCAAGTTGTCAGGCTAATTATGTTTCGTGAGTTGTGTATTAAATTAACTCTAATGAATGCACAACATGTTGGCAGTATGGTAATGTAATGGATGTTATGTCTTCCTAAGTATACTAATCATTAATCATTAAGCAGATTTTGTACTTGCAGCTGTTTACAAGCTGAGTTGGGGGTGACAACCTAGTTTAAATAAGAGTCGGTTTTCACTTACGCATGGATTAGCACTGATGAAAACGTGTTAATTTCCTACTTCCTGCGATTAAAGAGAGAGTCTGTCAAAAGATGCTTTATTCAGCAGTGGAGGAAGTATTTTACTTGAGTAAAGGTAGCGTTTCAACGCGTCCTGCGTTGAAAATGTCACAGAAAAAGTACACAGATATTAGAAAAATATATCAAAAGTAAAAGTACTCATAATGCAGAACAAAGGCTCTATGTGGGGTTATTCTATTATATAGTATAGTATTGGATTACTATTACTCATGTGTAATAACATTTGACTGTTATAGTTGGTCAATACGCTAGTTTATATATTTGTCTGTATAGCTTCTGTTTAGTTTAATCTATAGAAATGCATTATCTTATAAGATCATCAAATATATATGTATATTAAAAAAATAGTGTTTCAGCCAAAATATCTTTCCAGCTGTTCTCATTCTCAAATATTAACTAGAATGAAATAGTACCTCAAATCTTTTTACTTGACTACTTTATTGATACTGACAGATCATTAAAATCAACTAAAGCTGAAATAAGGGAATCGTATTCTATTTTATTTATCTAAAATGTGCAACAGCTTCTTTGTAAAACAGGTCGTTTATGCCCATCTGGCTCTGAGCCCTCTACTGTGCATTCCACAGACGGCCCATTGAAGTCAGCTGATCCGAGATCTGTGATAAAACTTAACTAAGTCAAAACAAAAAGCTCTCCGGACAACTGCAGTGAATCAAACAGGCCTTTGAAGGCGCTCCCATCTGCAGAGGAGAGCGACGCAGCCCTCTGAGCTTAAACAGAGCACAGTGAGGAGAGAGCCAAACTGCCATGAGCTGCCTGACAGCCACAGGAGCCGCGGCTTCAGGTTTCCTCATCTGGAAAAGCCACTGCAGCAGACCACGACTGAGGGGGGAACGGGGGAGGGGATTAGGCACATATACTATCTTGTCAGACTGTCAGAGGTGTCCCTTCAAGCGCATGCCAGGACAGTCCCTCCTGAGAAAACAGCAGTGATTTTTCACAAGTGAGCAAAGGAACTGGAACCTGCAATAACTTGCTTTTTGTAAGCACAACATTGACATATCACTTTTTGAGTTGGCAAATTTGGCAAACTGTTTCTTATTTACACATCCAGCAGTTACAGAACAATACTATCATTCATTTGGAGTCACGTTTGTGGCCTGTTGGCAAGTGTAAGTCCAATATTCACTCTCTCGGTTTTTGGTCTCTGCCAAGTCCTGAGGGAAATATCTGCCTCTTTAGCGGCTAAATGCTCCACTATGTTCACCAGCTAGTTGCTAACTGTGTCTGTCTGCTGAGCCGGTAGTTTTGTAGTGAGCTGAAACTTACTATAAAACTATATAAAGCCACATTTAGGTGATAATTCTCTGAAGATTAATCACTACGAGCGCCGCTTCTCACATTACATTTCATTGATACATTGGTATCATAACAAATATCCCTCATAGACACTTTACTTAAAAGTGCAGAAATATCAACAGGAAATGTACTTTAGTGTCAAAAGTAAATTTTATAATCTTATTATAAAAATGGCCCCTTTCAGAGGGTTTATTAATATGTATTACAGCAATGGATTATTACAACTAATGCATCACCATATACTGTAAGCAGCATTTTAATGTGTATAATGTATATATCATGTATAAAAAACAGACAAAACAACATCGCATCACGTGTAACACAGCATACCAGCCGGAACCAACACGACCAAAGATCAGGATCCCAAAACGAAAGTCTTACAAGCTAATACCAGTGATTCAGTACACTGTGTTCAGTAAATGAATCATATCTTTTGCATGAGTATTTCCTTCTGAAATACAGTGGAGTAGAAGAAAAGCACAAAACTGTACTTATTATTACTTAAATAAGTATACTTGTCCACCATTAAAGCTTTGTCTGCTCTGGATTTGTATCCACAGCAGTTCGAGGGACAAGGCCCTTATTTGTTCTTTAATCAGTGTGAGCTGATAAGGGGCTTCCTTGTGATCTTTCACATCTAAGATGTGTGATTAGCCTTCCCAGTTAAAACAAGCCCATGTGAGGATCTCATTACTAAAAAGCAGATATTTATGCAAAGTTCTCGTCTGTTGTGCGACCCGGCTGCCACAGTGTGATCTCACTCGACAGCGGGGAGCGTGGTGAGCGTTCAAAATGAGATTCCAGCTGAACTGCGCATCTCCTTCTGTCGCACGGGACACCATAAACCTTTACAAGACATCCACGTCCGCTTTCACAAGAGTAATTGTAACATTCAGGCTTGACCTTTGCCCCAGTTTCTCATGCTCTGCCTTTGTTTCCCCTCGCCCTCTTGACAAGTTTTAACAAGCAGGGGTTCCTGAACCTTTGAACTGTGCGGGCCAGAAGCTGATGATTTGAGACAACAGCCTGGAGGGAGGTCTGCGAGTCATGACGATCACCGTGTTCCTGACTGATGTCGCGTCTCTGTGTGCTTTGTGCCTCACCGCCTTTGAGAAAAAGAAAAAGAAAAACCGAGGCACTGAAATTCCTCGTCACCAGTTAGTCTGTCTGTTGCAACTGTAAATCTTTATGGTCCTCAGCGCAAACAGTCGCATTGTCTTTTAAGGTTTTAGACGCTATGGAGGCCGATAAATTATGCATGCAGTTCAGCAAGCTGGCTCTGCTGTGTGCCCGTCTCCTGCAGGCTTCAGCCTTGTGATCTGTTTGTGATGCAGCCGTTTGGAAAGTTGTTTTGATGTTGGTGGGGAGAGAAAAGAGACACGAGAAGGAGCCACAAACATCAGACAGGTACACAATCTCCTCAGCTAAACCCTCCTCCCGCAAATGCACTTAGCAGCTGCTTTCTGTGGAAGTCACTGGAGAGAGGTTGCATGGAAAAAGGAGTCGAGCCAGCTGGGTGGAGAGCTGTGGGAGGATTTTTTTTTCCACTTCTGTCTGTCTGACTGAGACGGGCAGATTTTTCTCGGTGAGCTATTCATCTTGAAGTACGCAGACTATCACATGCAGAGGCAAGCAGCAAGGTTTTCAAATGAAAGACAGAAGAGACCAATAATAAAGTTCTAAATGAATATAACAAAGTCTGTTATACTGCGAACCACAAGCGTGTGTTCACACCAGGCAGCACTTTGCAAGCATTATTCGACTTTCTTTTACTACATTTTCTTTGGGGAAAAAGTGTCCTTAAGGTAGCAATGTATGTTGATGGAATGGGCATGCTCTGTATCTCCTCCCTGCTGCACACCGGGATGATTCAGGTCCATTTTTATCAGATGAGCCAAACAATGTTTTCACTTAAGAGACCTGCGTTTCACATTATCCCATGAAGTATCTGACATTGGTGGATTCTGGATCATTGATGCTGGTGCAGAAACCGGCCTATATCCTCCAAGTGGCGTTGAGCTTTATTTATGTGGCATGGAGCGGTTGGATGTGCGTTCCAAAAAAAGCATGCAGGTGAATGTCACATCTGATGAAGTTGCTATGATACAGATAATTCTTGTTTGTTGAACAGAGCAATACAAAGACACTGTTGGGTGGAAAAGCTTCATTTTGGTACGTTGCAGACAAAAAGACAACAAGAAACTCAGATGAAACCTCTTTCTCACTTCAGAGCATTATTACTGGGACTCCAAACTGCGCATTCCCACTGCTGACTACCAGGAAGTCCTGCACGACGATAAGGCAGCGCTGGCCTGGCTCCTGGCCCTGCGTCGTGTTGGCATTGTCTACCTGAAGGGGGCTCCGGCAGAGCAAGGCCAAGTGGCCAGGCTCGCTGAGAGGATTGGCTATCTCAGGCTGACATTCTACGGGTAAGACTCTGTGACGTTCATCCTTTTTTCTCTAGTCATCCTCAGCCAAGCCACTGTTTAATAATCTGACTCCCAGCTAAATCTTGAACTGCACAATTTTCCTCCGATCACATTTTAGCTGGAGCACAGCCCAGAGTGTTATTAGTACAAATGTAATACAAAAGAAGCCATATTTACTTCCCCTTTCAAGAGAATCTGAAAAGCAGCTAGATATTTTGATGAAAGAAGTTCTCAGATTCTCACTCTACAACATTAATGTTTAGGAAAATGTGTCCACTAGTCAATTATCTGTAGCTTTGAATCATTTTGGTTCCATGGAGAAGCTTAGAGAGTCTGTTGGCCCTTTCATCACACCATAGTTCATCACTTTGACTTACAGCAGTGCTGATTACTTGAGGACAGAGACGGGGAAAACAACCTAAAAGCATTCCAGCTTTTTTAAGCCAGAGGAATTACCTGGTGCACTCAGTCAGAACAGAGGTTTGGAGCGTAAAGCTTTTCCACTGCCAGCAGATGAGCTCATACTGCTGGAAGTGAAGCGACTGCAGACTAAAGCTGAAGGCCTGCCACCAGAGAAACTAGACTGTTTTACAAGACGGGCATCCAAAAGAGGCGTGCAAACAGAATGTGGAAGATAACTTTACCTCATTAGTGCTCGACTCGTGCTGCATCTCAATGAAGTATCTACTTCAGAGGCTACAGTCTAAGCATTGCTGTGAAGCTGCCCAGTCGCCCCCTCAGGGATTCTTGCAAAGTTCATCTCATCGCAGTCTTTTCTACACAAAGCCCAATTGTCACCAGTGATCTCCTAAAGTTCAATAATTAACGTGGAGTTTATTAATGAATGTTATCTTTGTCTTTAGGCACACATGGCAGGTCCAAGATAAATACATGGCAAACAATGTAGCCTACACTTCAGGGAAGCTCAGTCTCCATACAGACTACCCTGCATTGCACTTCGCACCTGGAGTGAGTAAAATCAGATTTATTTGGTGTATTTGGAGGATAAACATTTATGGTATCACTTATGAATTCATGTGCTGCTTTTACAGGTTTGTCTCAACTGCTGGCATTTGGTTTTCATGTCATTAAGAGTTGTGAAACAAACATTTTTGCGCGGCATGTGTGTGTTGGGCTGCTGTTGTAGGTGCAGTTTCTGCACTGCATCAAGCAGGCGGTGGAAGGAGGGGAGAGCGTTGTGGTGGACGGCTTCCACATGGCCGAGCAGCTGCGGAGAGAAGACCCTGAGGCCTTCAGGATGCTCACCTCGCTGCTCGTAGACTTCACCGACACCGGGACGGACTACTGCGACTTCATGCTGCAGTCCAAGAAACGCATCATCGAGTGAGTGCAGATGGGCCGTCAGATCACCTGTTTGTTACTATACAAACACACGTTTACATTTTGGCATGGTCTGAACCTCTGACAGTAAAGGACATGCATAAAAAAAAAAAAAATAGGGGTGAAAAAGATTCAGTGGTACGCTTCACCAGTCACTGAGTTTGTGTGATTTGAAATGGGACACTGCCATCTGCTGTTCAGAACTATTATGTCCAAATGTACTCAACACTGCTCCATAATCATGTGAAAGCCTTCACAGAAGAGTGTTAGAGCTCCATAATAATATTCATTGTGTTGGAATGAGTTTTTCAACAACCGTGTGTGTGTGTGTGTGTGTGTGTGTGTGTGTGTGTGTGTGTGTGTGTGTGTGTGTGTGTGTGTGTGTGTGTGT
>JAVQJL010065269.1:0-15324 GCA_036024295.1 Nannoperca obscura | reverse complement strand
AGCAAAAGTTTAGAGTTTGAAAGCAAAAGTTTAGAGTTTGAAAGCAAAAGTGTGGAAAGTTTCTCTCTCAAACCACTTGTTTTGACTGTTTGATAAAGAAACAAAATGATCTCCATAACATAACGGCAGCCAACAACTTAACACAGCAAACTGGGGAGTGAGAGTGTGTGTGTGAGGCAGATAATTGACCCTCATTCCTTTCCATTTCACAGCTTCCAGAGTTTCATGCCTGTTTGAGGTCATGCTCCACTAAGCCAGAGAGGAAACTTCTATGGTCATAAAATCACACTAAATTAACAGAGCTTTTGAATGTAGTTTGCTATATGTTCGACCCAATAAAGACTGCAGTTAGTTATTAGTGGGCAAACAAAACAAAGATTACAAAAAGAATATAAGGTGAGAATTGATAGATTAGTTGGCATTTATGTAGTTGCTCAAGCAATTAACCATAAAACCATAAAAGGTATATTTTGCAGTCAAAAACATGTACAGAATGTTTGTATCTGCACTTTTTCTTAGAAGGCCAGTAAATTTATCTATTTGTTTACTTATACAAAGACAGGAGGTCTTACTCATGGTTCTCCTGAGATTCTTTTTTGTCATTCTCTCCTGCTGTGTTGCAAGAACAGACACGTCTCCAGTGATGTTTATCATCACAACAGAAGTCACTGTGCAATAGTCAGTGCAATAACCTCTTGCTCTTAGTGGTCAGTGTCAATCAATTTTAACAGGGACGAATCCTCGAGTGTTTCTCATGTTGTGTTACACTGTGTACCCTAAAAGAGTCACCCATTAATACATTTGATAAGGTTTACTGCCTTCTTATTTTAGATTTATTTTATTAATTATTTGGTATTTGAATTTGTACTGTAAATACAATGTAACAGAATAGGCCTCCAGAGACTTAAATGCAATATAAAGTATAATTAGTTTTTAAAAAAGTATTTAAAAAGGCACAGCAATCGCATTAATTCCACTATCTTTGTCCCGACTATGACATAGTGCAGACCTCACGTGTCCTTAAGGCACCTTTCTATACATATATGATTGCACAAAATTCATGCAGACACGCCTTTTAGACTAGCTGAAACTGTGAAATAATCACATGGTAACATTCCTGCAGTTATCTGGACCCTGATGGCAGCAGCAAGGCAGATAATGAGGTCCATGTGAGAAACAAATAAATCATGAGAATGGTTAAAACGACCATTCCTATTTAAATTACTATTTTTTGGCTAGTATTATTTTAAGACAGAAGTTGACATTTTGACAATGTAATTTCTTCTTCAAGTCTTTCTTTTAATTGTGGAAAGCAGAAATGATACCAAGTCTTGTGCATTGACGTTATTTGGGACTTTTTGCCTCCCTGAACAGCGTACACTCTGCATTTGTATGACAATATAAAAATCCAGCTGGAGCTGTCTTTAAACTATGTAGAGTAAAGGACACTGACTCCAATAAAGTAACATCTCTATCTATTCTAAACCTTGGAAAGCCAGTGGAACACAGCGGGGAGATTGTGTTTTATATCAAAGACATGAAGATGGGAGATGACACTGCAATCCTAATAAGGGGTGTATTGTTTTCAAAACCCAGCTGCAACAAGGGAATCTCCCCGAGGAATGTTTAGAATTTTGAAATTTAATGCTGTTTTGATCAGTTTCATACCAGACAGACACAGACACATGATGACAAGGTAATAGACAAAACATTGTGTGTGTCTGTTAAACACATTATGAGCAGAATGTTTGTGCAACCAGTAAATTGTCATCAGTTGGTCTCCACACACTTGGCTCTCTATGTAATGAGGAAGAGACCTTTTAGAAAAAGATGACGCTCTAACAGACACTGACCTTCAATCAGTCAGGCGGTCTGGTTGGTTTCTTAGTAGCCAGTGGGCTGATCAGTCCTGCAACCTGGAAATAATAAAGAAAATAAGCACAGACTTCCTTTAAAAAAGCTGTTTTTGTCTCCTGCAGAGGCTGACAAGCTTTTTACTTGATTTTTTTTGTTGCTGTATTTACATTTGTCTCCTGTCATGTAGGTATAATGAACTAAGCCAGTGTTGCACCCTATTAATCTTGTTCATTTTTGACAGCAGATAATATCAACTTATGTTATACTAAATTTGAACTTAACAAATGGCATAACCTTATCCTGCTGGGGCCTGTTCCTACCCTGCTGTCAATATAATACAACAGAGTCACTAAAACCTCTGGTAACTCCAAAAATGCTGTTTGAATTTATTTAGCTTGGTTATAAATCCTTAATATGTCCTATAACCATGACGGATGTCCTTTTGGGTGAATGGTCACCATGCAGATAAGATGAATCATTTAATGTGAGAGGTATTTGACTCTTTTAACCTCAGCTGTGAGCCCGCTGTAGGCTTCATTGCTCCTTGCATTTGTCAGGACCCTGAGAGTTTGGCAGCCATGAAGGAATCAGTAATGAATGATGAAAGTTAAGGGTGAAGCACATGCATTCTAGTTAGAAGGAGATCACACATGAAGCAAACAACTCTCTCTCTCTCACACACACACACACTTAAGCTCAGCTATAATATTTAACATTTTGATTTGTAATGCGCTAAAGCTGGTGAGCAATTCATGATCTATATATGTGCAGGGACTATTTCAGCTACGTCACAAATGAAAGGAAAGGAGGAACAATGAGTGGAGAAACATAATGACCCTGAACAAAGAATAGGCTCTTCGCTCAGATTGGGTTTCCCTACTCAGCCTGTTATATAGTAAGGCAAGTAATGCCTTACTGCAGTCTGCTGTTTTGTGGCTGCACATTTACATATTTACATTTGAGCTTATACAAAATTTCATGGTATCATTTTCCTTACCCCTGGGTGTACATTTTGCATTTCTATACACTGACAAATTGTAAAGTCCACTTGCACATCAGGCCAGCATAAACTGCAGCATTTTAATAAATATTCTTTACTTTATTCTTTATATTTTTAATTCTAATGATTATTTTTACTCTCTCTCTCTTTTTCATTATTATTATTACTGCACAGATTGTATGAGCATGTGACAACTAAAAGCTTTAAATCATTTGTACGGGCACGTGGGTTTATTTTTGTGTATGTATAAGAACGTTTCTGTGCGTGTGTATTTGTCGTTTTTTTGCATTGTTCTATTTAGATAATCTAAATTGATTTATATATTTATTTTACCTAATTTAATCTTTTTAACCTATCCCTAATCTAATTATTTTAATCTAATTTAGGTAGGTTAAAAGAGTCCATACATTGAGGGCAGGCTCTGTAGTCACTTAAAGCTGCCAACATGATAACCTGACTCAACATTTTACAATACCGTTTTCATCCAGGTAAACTGTAGGTCTAATAATATGACAAAGGTAAAAGCAACACTGTGAACTCTTATATTGTAGTAAAAAAAACATCATAATTATAACCACATTCTCAAGTGTAATTTGGAATTTTGCATTTTTCATTCCAACTCAACCAAGACATCCAGTGTTTCTTTCCAACATACTACATTACTTTTTAACGCAATATTTATGTCCTATAATCATACAATGTCAATGCAGTGAACCAGGATGTGCTTTCTACTTCTGAATTTAAAATTATGTTCTTGTGTGCCAAACAGTTTATTAGAAATCACTGTATGTCTGCAGATGTTCTTAGGTCTCTAAACACAATGGGCAGTTGAAACGTTATCTTTTTTGTACTTATGCAGTGATACAAATTCCTGTGATGTTACAGACGGGTCATGTACTGTGTAAAGTCAGCTCAAAAGTGGAAGTATCTTTATTTACACACAGCAGTGTCAACATCTGTTCTTTGTAACAGCTTAATATATTTCTCACTTCCCTTGTTAGAGTACTCCTGCCTCTTATGAGGCAACAGCAGCTTTTACAACAGCTGAACACTTGAGAAACATATGTATAAACTGTCTATACAAGATTGTGATTAGAGCCATTGATTAAAGTAACTTTGAATGAATCAGAAGTGAAAAAAGAGTGCTCCAAACAATTTAATAAGTCCAGTCTGCGTTCATGAGGCTGAAGCGGTTTAATGTTAAATCTGAGAACATGTGAACTTGAGCCGTCTGCGGTAGGTGAGATAGTCCGAGGCTTATGTGGATCTTCATAATGTGTGGTTATGTGTTGTGACCATTGTGACCTATTTTATTTTGAGAATCTGAGTTACCTCAAGTGTCACAATAACATTTATGTAACCTCCATCTGAATTTACAGGACAGTGGGTTAGTGGGTCCCCCTGAGAAATACAGTACAATATTTCACCTGAAGAAATGGCACAGTGTATATAATAGTATAATATATTGACTGCATCTACCCCTTGATTAATACTTTATTTTCCAAAAGTATCTCAGAGAATGAAAATGTAAAAACAGAACGTCACGTTTATAATGTTCCCTTGTTCAAGTAGAGACCATTTACATTCAAAGTACACACAACTAATAAACTACTTTCATTATAATACCTGAATGTATTTCAGCAAATTGAATACCAAATAGATTTATTGCTAGTTTGTTACAATTTGGGGTGACAGTAATTGTCTCTTCCAGGTGGATATCGGCACCAAACTGTATAACAATCTTTATCAATGTCCTACATTTCTTACAAGCACAAGTAGGCCAGTGGGTCGAAATAATTAGGTCACTAGTACTTAGGCGTTTCATTTACTGATCCAGACCAATTGTTGTGACCCATTTTCTAGCCTTACATTGTACCTCTGAGCGTCAGAAGCATGACTATCACTTATCTGCCTTCTGGTGAAAACAAAATAATGTGGTGTCAGTTAACCTATATCACTCAACGATTACAATTTGCTCCGTTATGGCATCACTAACCCATTTCAGAAAATGTAATTACGTCAGCAGTACAACAATCTGAACACATTTTAAAATGTGGTTTTTTTTATTCCCGTTTCCCTGCATGGACTACTATAGGACACACGCAAAGAATCAAAAATGCCGACAAAGGTTTCATTTGTATGGAAGTTACATTCACCCTTCGTATTCACGGTTCCTTATCAAATCAGCAGATTCAACCATTGCTTTATAAAACTCAAGAAAAAAAACAAACTTTCTTTCCTTCTTATACTTTATTTTATTTTGAGCATATAGAATATATGAACATAGAATATTTTAAATTATATGTGTAGGAGGACTTATCAAAGATAATTAATACATTGTTTGACAGTGACAGAGGAATGGGTGTTGAGCGTGTATGTGGCACCTCAAGCCAGCAGTATGTAGTGTTATGCGCAAGCTGAGATAGGGTGGCTGAGGCCACTGAAGTACGACTTTTCTCGCTCGCTCATCAGCTCAAAGTGCAGCGGCTGCTGGCAGAAGGTACACTCTCCTGATGAGTGCGGCTTCAGCTCCAGGCCCACCTCCTTCCATGTGTGAACCAGCCTCTCTGTAGAGGGAAAACGGAAAATAGTCCAGTTAACTTTTATAGAGAAAGTTACAGTCCAGTTACAGTTTCCATGAAGTTGCTTAACTGAATGCAAACTGCATGTGAGCAACTACATAATTTTGACTTTAATCCTTTCAAGAACAGTGAAAGCACAAGGAAATCACCCCATGTAAACTGTATGAATTTAGACTGAAGTTTAAAAACCACTTTAAAAAACAAATTATACATTAAAGATGACCTGGGAGACCTCAAACACAAACGAGAAGGAGTTTCATGTCTAGTATGATGAATTTACATTTGAACTGAAATTACATTAAACAAGACTACTAGATCTTCTTACCAACAAAGTATTTCATCATCTCAGGGGTGTGGTGAGGCGTTGGGGCGATGCGCAGAAGCTCCTCTCCCCTGGCAACGGTGGGATAGTTGATGGCCTGCACGTAGATGTTGTGGCGACTCATCATGAGGTCACACACCTCTGTGTTCTTCTCTGCGTCTGACACCTATAAATAATAAGAGACACACACGGCCATTAGAATGGAGGCACGGAGCAGACAGGCTTAGGATGTATGGATTTAGTTGTGATGTGGCGGGGTATGCCATTGGCGTGTATCAAATTTCATATTATTAGGCCAGAAATTAAATAATACAATTACCCGGACTGGGATGATGTGGCTAGGGCAGTGCACCACTGGCAGCCCTGAATCCATCAGCATTTGTCTGAGCAGCTTGACGTTGCGCTGGTGTTTACGTCTCAGTGCGCGGCCCTCTTCCCCTTTAAGAACCTGGATCGACTGCCTGGCTCCGGCTAACAGCATTGGCGGCAGAGAGGTGGTGAAGATGAAACCAGCAGCGTAGGAACGCACCGTGTCCACCAGAGCAGTGGTACTCGCGATGTAGCCACCCACACAGCCGAACGCCTTGCCTAGAGGGGGACATGACACACCGGTGGTTTTTAGGGTGTTGCTACAATCAGACCCATCATGCTGTATCCTTTAAACAAACATGTTACTCTCAGTGGTCTATGTAAAATCCTCCCAATGTAATCACACAAACTAGATTATCCTGAAATGTCAGCTGCAGGAGTGCAGGGGCTGCAGAGCTCTGAGTTAGAAATAATTGTCCCCTCAGCTTGACAGCTACAGACAGACACAGGGAGTAATTCAATAGGGGCTCAACAAGAGCCCACAGTCTCCTAGCAACAACAGAGCTGCTCCAGCTTCTTTAAGCCCTCTGGCATATTGGGCGACACAGATGAAGCCTGATCCTGGGTATACAACAAGACGGAGAGCTAGGAGGTTCCCACTAGCTGCTAGTAGTTTCATAACAATATATAAATGAAAAATACAGCAAACTACGAATAGACTGGCCATTTATGTGAACTATAAACAGTTATTTTACGTAATGGCTCAAGAACATTTTGGCGTGGCTTCAAAGCGAAAACGCTTAGAATATCATCAGTGATTCGTTTTGGTAGAGATTACATGCTGACCTAGTGTCCCAGAGATGATATCCATTTTGTGCATGATGCCATCCCTGTCTCCGATGCCACCTCCTCTGGCACCATACAGGCCCACAGCGTGAACCTCGTCTACAAAGGTGATGGCACCAAACTCATGGGCCACGTCACACATCTCCTCCAGCGGGCACACAGCACCTGTGTTACAGGAAGATGGATAGAGTTTAGCCTTTAGCCAAAAAGGCACAAATAGGTCATTTTAGTCTGACCCCACACCCATAAACTACATTTTCTTTGCTAGACAACTAATAATTAACATGAGCTGCAAATCTGCATTCCTGTCAGCTCATTGATTCCTAACACTGTCATTAAAGTTAATAAGCAAGTTTTAGAATGGCATTTTTTCTTTCTTTTTTTAAAATGGGGATTGTCACAAACTAACCATCCATGGAATGGACGGTCTCAAAGGCGACGATCTTGGGTTTTGTGGGATCTCCCTTTTGCAGAAGCTCTCGCAGATGGGCGACGTCATTGTGGCGGAAAATGAATTTCTGTGCGCCACTGTTCCTGATTCCCTGGATCATTGAGGCGTGATTGCCTGCATCAGAGTAGATCTCACAACCTGAAATAGTTCACACGAAAGAGAGGAAGGGAGAATGAGTGATGCAGAAAACAGAGCTTGCATCAAAGTGACTATTTAATGCACGAATGTCAAACATTAACTAATGACCAACCATAACTGAACATAGATGTCAGATTTATTGTGAAAATTTTTTGTATACCAGGCAGCATCTTGGCGAGGGTGAAGAGAGTGGAGTCATTGGCGACAAAGCAGGAGGTGAAGAGCAGTGCAGCGTCCTTCTTGTGAAGGTCAGCCAGTTCATGTTCCAGTTCCACGTGGAATTTACTGGTCCCAGAGATGTTCCTGGTGCCTCCTGCCCCTGAACCATGCTTTCGTAAAGTATCCCTGTAAACAGAGGTCAACAAAGACAACCAAAGAGTTTGTTTTATCTTGCTGTTTTTTTGAAGCTGCACAGCAAAAATGTTACATGCCAGGTTTAAGTTGAAGGAGAGGTAACATTTTTTATAATTAAGCAGGAGAGTTCCTTAGTATTAAGTGAAACCTTGCATCATGGTGTTACAAGCTCAAACATGCTGAAACGGAAAAAAAAACATCCCACCTGACTGAGGCCCATGAGGTTTAGGTGTAAACTATAGCCAACTAACACTATACACCCACACAAACAATGGAATGACACATGGGTGCCAGGTTGCATTCAGTTATTATGTGCAGTGTCTCAACTTTCCTCGGTTTCTCACTAAAGCGTCGCCGGGAGACGTGGACAGCCAAGAAAAATATTTGTCTCGTTGCATGTAAACACATCTAGACTCAAGGGACTGAATCAAGGGTGTTTTACACACACACACACACACACACACACACACACACACACGCACCTCCTCCAATACTCACATAATGGATTGCATGACCCGTGGGTGTCGACTCATGCCCAGGTAGTCGTTGCTGCACCAAACGGACACCTCCCTCTTATCCTCTAAAGAGCCGGTGAAGTCGTCGGCCAGTGGGAACTCATTGGCCAGACGATTCACCGTCTTAAACACGCGGTATGTGTGGTCGCTCTTCTTCTCTACTATCTTCTCCTCGAAAAAGTCATCGTAATGGTAGCGGGACACTAACACTAACAGGAAGACAAAGCTTGCTTAATGTGGCTTGCATTGTGACGGATGAAGCAACGTCTAAACATGATGAAAGTCTCAACTCACCTTACTCAAAAGGACCGAAACATGCGGACCTCAAAATGACTATTAATAATTACAAATATGGGAAATTGTTGCTGGAGTGATCACAGTCATTGTGGTAGCTTAACAACTCTTTCAAACTGCTATGGCAGTTCTAGGTCAACACTCTTCCGTGTGAATAAGTTGTCAGAGGACCCAAATAAAACTTACTACTGCTGGGCAAGTTGTCCTGCAGCAAGTGGGAGACCTTTTTAGGTCGCTGTTTCAGGAGGGTCTTCATTAGATTAGTTTGCTCTCCTGCGCTTCCCTTAATGGCACTGGCCAAGGATGGCTTCGTCTGGGCAGGGGACATGTCTAAAAAATAAATAAAAGGCCATGAGAGAACAAAAATAAATGTAGTATCAAATTATGTACAAAATGATTGGCCACAACTGTGTGGTGCAATGTATTTCTAAACAACACGCACCTTTCTGGACAGTGCGGACTTCCTGAACATCCTCTTGAAACTCCATGCTGACCTGGCGGACCACACTGCTGTTCTTCTGGCACATCTCAGCAGCCAGGAAAGGGCATTTGGAGGCCACGGCCTGGCCTGAGGGTGGCATAGCGTGGCCAACATGCAGCTCCGGCTCCACTTCCTGTTTGGGGCCTGCGTGTGGACAAAATAAGTTCTAGACTTTAGATATAGGATTACTAACAACCTATAAACAATACACAGAAATACCTTGGTCATTACATTAAAAGGATATTTCATTTGATATAATGTAGGTACCGTCTTAATTAGGTATTAGGTAAATGTATCTACTTATTCTTTTTCACCCTCACCTTCACTGGCTGAAATGGTGTCCTCAATCTTCTGGTGGGAGGAGGAGGAAGGGGAAGAGGAGGAAGAGGAGCAGAGGGCCCGTGCCATTGATGGAGCCATAGGTTTGGAGGCCAACTCCATCATGATGGGGCAGCGCTGGGCGTACACCACCATAGACTTTTTGGTCTGCTGGAAGAAGGCCTGGGGCGCACGAGCCAGGAACGGACAGCGACGCACTATCACATCCATAGTCAGCAGTGGTGATGATTGTCCAGAGGGCTAAAGGAGACAGTTGAATTGTTACTTTGAGTTGTGCCATGGGCAGTTCAGATACTTCCTTTTTTCAAAAAACTTGCTTTGCAGGTTGTTTGCTTGAAGGCAGAGTACACCCAAAAAACAGCAAAGGACATATTTTTCTTTTTCACCTGAAATGCAACCAGTCCATCCTAAACAATATCAGTATAATTTAAACACAGAAAGTCAACAAAAAGGCACATATTTAAGTAAAGAGCTCCTTCTTTCTATGCAGGGTAGACAAGAGTACAAAGCAGAGGAGTACCATTTTTTGGAGCGCAGAGCAAATGTCTTGTACTCTAATGTGTTCAGACCAAAATGGTGAACCATTCTTTACACAATAAAACAAAATGTAGGCCCTGACAAGAAATTTGAGATGTTCTAAGGAAAATGAAATTCGCTCAGTTTTATTCACTGATGAAGGTTACAAGGTGACTGAAAACTCTTTCTATTGAAAAACTATTTCCAGTAAGTGGACCTTATGTCAAAAAAAAAAATACTTTCAAGGTCAATACTGTGCCTTAAAGATAGAATGTGCCGTTTTATTACAATACCCTGCTAATGTCACCCACGTAACAACGTGTTGTGCGAGTACCTCCCTGAATCCTAAAACAACTTTGTGTCCCGTATTCTTTCCAAAAGGAAACTATCACTTTACAAAATCGCAGTTCTTTGAATGGATAAGCTGCTGGGGCCACTGCAACAGGTGTGTCTGATCATAACATTGTTATAAACTGGTAAAAAGTCTCATTGCGTAAATGATTGCATCGCTTACGTCTCCCTCAGTGTCATACCCTCCCGCACCTGCCCGGTTCAAGCCAAGTCTACAAATTCACTCCCGTACTCTCCCCCTGGGAGTTCCAGGAAAAGGGATAAGAGCCAGTAAAAAACTGCGTACACTGAAGTGTAAGCAATTTTTACTAAAACAACAGTCAATACGCTCCCTAAACAGCTTGTCTTGATAGTTTTGATCACATTTTCTGCTCTCTAACAGGTCAACAAATGAGTCTAAAAACGGTACCCCGTCAGATTTAGCCACCTGATTTAAAATTTTCGGTCTCCTTTGCATCCCGGCAGGATACCAACAACGATATTGATACACGCTACAAACTAAAGTCAATGTTATTGGACACATTGAATCGTTCGCAAGCGTTCATAAGCCACGTGAAACGGAGTTAACTTACGAGATGACCCGCAAAGCATTATTAAACACTAAGAGAGCAACAGTCACGACTTGTTCGGCATTCACGTTAATAGCGCAAGAATCGGTTACGGTTACATCCAGATGGGAAACCTTTATTAATGTAAGAGAGTCTTAACGTTAGCCGGACCGCTGAGGATCCTTGCCGGCTGACCGATCTTAACGTTAGCTAGGCTGCTAACCTTAGCTAAGAAGCTAACGTTACAACCAGAAGTGGGGATGATGATAACGAAATAAGAAACTTACCTCTTAAAAACTTCAGATTTAATGGTGTAACCCTGTTTAACAGTCGTGAGGTGGACAGGTAAATAGCAGCAACGCTAATTTAATGTTAAACCCTGACTAAAATTACTCGTTCTTTAAGAAGGTGAAGGAGAAGTACACTCCGTTATCCTGCACTGAGGACGAACGAAAAGGACGAGGAAGTACAAGTGCTTATAATAGCTTACGCCGAATGGAAGTCTCGCGAGATCTCATTCGTTTACGTCAAAGGTCATTTCAGTGCAGAGTGAGTCACGCTGTAATCAAACACTCTGAAGCGTAGGTATATTACATAGAAATACACCTGATATGTTTGGGGCTTTTTATTACATACATTGCATATACATTAATTCGAGTTTATTAACATTACAGACATTTTCCAGGGATTGCAAATCCATAAGGACATTGTCATCATGTCAAAATTGGCATCTCAAACGGCACCTTCAAGTGTTGTATGCCTAACTTTGATACTGGTTAGTGTTTTTGAATGGATTTCTAACATACATGACATAAATTCTAACTCCAGCTCAAGACTTAATATATAGTTGAAGTGGTGGAGTAGAAAGATATCCTGTGCACATGTGACCTCTGGTGTTGAAAAAGAGACATTGAACTTGAACTGCTCCTTGGACATAGACAGTATATTATCTCTAGTTTCTTAAAGTTAAATAAATGAGAAAAACCTAATCTGTGCATATGTGTTTGCTTGTGTGATTGTTAAACAATAGCATAAAAGCTGAAGTTAACATATAATATGTTAAAAAAATATATTAAAATTCCCCATTCACCCCTGTGGGTGGTCTATGCTTTCTTCAAGCTCGGGTCCTCTACCAGAGGCCTGGGAGCTTGAGTGTCCTGTGCAGTATTTTAGCTGTTCCTATGACTGCACTCTATTGGACAGAGATCGCAGATGTTTTCCTGGAATCTGATGGAGCCACTCTCCTAGTTTGGGGGCCACAGCTGTTATGTGCTGGATTGTCTAAAGGGCATCTTTACACAGTCTGCACCTGAAATCCTGCCTGGTGTGGTAGACACTAGCCTCTATCGATCTTATGCTGAGAGCCTGCTCCTGTGCTGCCAGGATTTCTGCCCCTGTGCTGTCTTTCAGTCCAGCCCTTTCCAGCCACTGGTAGACACTTCTTTTATCTGCCGGTGGTCCATACTGTGCAGGGGTTTGTCGTTCCACCTATTCTTCTTCCTCATTGGGCTTCTGCTGCCTGAGGTTTTCTACTGCCTGAGGTATTCCCTAAGCAACTCATCACTTGGGGCCACCTTCCTGATGTACTCTCTTTGTTGATCTTTGTTGCTTCATCCTGAATAGTGGCTCTGACGCTCACTAGTCCTAGGCCTCCTTCCTTCCCTATATATATATATATATATGATCCACACCACCAGGAAATACAGCAACAGCATTAGAATGTCATTCGGACTAGACAAGTGTGGTTGGATGGTATCCAAGAGAGGGAAGGTAGTCAGAACTGAAGGGATCAAACTACCTGAGGGAGACATAGCAGATGTTGAGGACAGCTACAAGTACCATGGGATCCCGCAAGCAAATGGGAACCATGAACAGGACACAAGAAAATCAGCTACAGCCACATACCTCCACAGAGTGAGGCAAATCCCGAGAAGCCAGCTTAATGGGAAGAACAAGATCCAAGCTATCAACACGCCCGTCATCAGATACCCCGCTGGCATAATAAGCTGGCCAAAAGAGGAGGTAGAAGCCACTGATATAAAGACAAGGAAGCCTTGCAATAAATCCCTCCTGATGAATTATTCTCAAATGAAATAGTTTAAGACATGTTTTTATTTTCATACAGTCTTCATATAGTTTGATGGTCTTCCCTCAGTGATATAAATGGTGAGGACAAAATTAAGCACAAACATGTAATAACAAAGAATAAGCACTAACTAATCCCTTAAATTGTAAAACACATTTATTGGTATAATAAATCACATTGCCATTGTTTATGGATAGTGTGACAATTGTGGCTATTCCAGGGCTCTGTGAAAGTGCATGCTTAACAAACATAAGCATTTAAGAATTTAAAAATCACATAAGAATTTTTCACATTTGCTTAGCAACCTAAAGTCTCCTTTAACCAGCTACAGTATTAAAATCCTGTTTACTCCTTAATGCATCAGTAATAATAATCAAAGTATATAATAAAGATGAATTAACATAACAATAGCACAAGGTATTGTGCTCCAAAATGGGTACTTTTACTTTTGATTCTTTGCTGATAAAACTTTCAGAATTTTACTCAATTAACCTTTTGAAGTAACATTTACTTATATTTTCACACTGTGATATTGCTACTTTTACTCAATGAAAGGATCTGAATACTTCCATTGCTTTTACTAAAAGATATAGCACGTGAAACCCATAATGTGATCTGTCACTTCCTCTCATGTCTTGGTGCCAAAACAATATTTTACCTACAAATCTTGTCTGAATTGTCTTTATAAAGTGAGAACAGTACATAAAACAAAAAGGTGTAACCAGGAGCCATATGAGATCAAGCATGACCACCATTCAAATTAATTATAGTTATACACTACTTTCATGTGTGGCACAGAAATGTTGGGCTATATAAAAATTAGGTGTGTGCTTTCGTTTTCTCAACCACAAATGTCGTCAGCAGCCAGATGCACTTCTGGTATCTGTGGTTTGCAGGGTCTTTACCAGCCACTCATCATCAAGCATTGGAGTCTACTTGAGAGGGTGAAAAAAAAAGATGTCTTACTCTGACTATTTCCTTTTATCACAAATGTAACTGTGCACTGCAATCGGCTCACAATCAGACTAGATTCATTGCCTTTTTGTGTTCACTACATCATAAACCTGACGAAAATATTTAGATAACCTATTTATTGTTTATGTTATTTATCAAGCAAATGCTTAACATAATTGGTTCCAATTTTTTGAATACGGTATGTTTTGGACTTACAGAATCATGGGCGGAGCTTCGAATGACTGAGGCGTCTGTGTGTGTGTAAACGATCTTTGTAGCTACAGCCCAGATAGACCATCCGACTGTCGGGAGGAGAGTCCCAGTTTCCTGCCTGAATCCGGGAATCTCGAAGTAGCCATGGCGTCCGGCCTGTCCAGTGTTGTTGTGCTGACTTTATGTGTGATTCTGGCCCCTTGTGTATCTGGTAAGTTTGATTTTTAAACTCTGAACGGGCGTTATATTTTTTTATTTCCTCACTCGTTGTTGTCGGCGCTGTTTCACAACGTTTTAACGTTAGCTAGGGCTCGAGCAGACCGATGGCAGGGGGCTTTAGCTACGTCTGTTTTGTTTGTCGTTCAAACATTGTTTGAGCATTGTAACGTTAAATATCTTATGGGGGACTCAACCGTATCCAGTTCCTCTTTTAATAATTTCAACATCGACACTGGCTGAGAAACACCAACAGATTCAACATTAAATAGGGCTTGACTCGACTGATTGAGTTGTCAGTGCTGTGCTATTTCCTAAACTAGCCTGTACCCATTGTTCAATATAAGACGATCACTTTAAATAGCAATAATGTTTTCTGAAATATCTGTAAAAAAAAAAGCCATAATGTGTTGCAGCGCTGTTGCACGACAGCATTACTGAAAGGTAATAACTCAGTGCATATCTTGATCGCATCAGAGATTAGTGTTGTAGTGTCAGGATAAGTCTTTTTCATGTTTACAAATAACAATTTAAGTGTAGAGCTGCAATTTAGTATTATTCTTATTATCAGTTCATATCAAATTTCAAGTTTCGATCAAATGTAATAAAATTGTGTAAAATAATAATTACAATTTCCCATGGCCCAAGGAGACTCACTTACATTGCTTTTTTTGTCTCACCACTCACCAGCAGTCCAAAATCCAGTTATTCAGTTTATTAACATGTGATGAAGCAAAACAGGAAACTCTCACATTGGTGATGATAGAACTTGAGAATGTTTGCAGTTTTCGCTTGAAAAATTAGCTAAAAAATAGGGGGGGGGGGGGGGGTTATTTTATTAATTTTTATTAAACATAAAAATACAAATTATTTTAAAATTATTTAAAAAAAATTTTTAAAAAAAAAAAAAAAAAAAAAAAAAAAAAAAAAAAAAAAAAAAATTTTAAAAAAC
>JAVQJL010065268.1:0-63068 GCA_036024295.1 Nannoperca obscura | reverse complement strand
CCCCCCCCCCCCCCCCCCCCCCCCCCAAATGGAAGGTTGAATCTATTGATATTAGATCCAGGGAGAATCTAATGCTTCATTCCAAATGCATTTTGTTGCATTTCCTTTTCATCTTTTTTTAATTCATCTTCCTTTCTCCCTAAGTCTCCCTCACTTGCTCTCTCCAGGTTTTAGCTGAAATTAAATTGATTTGCATAATGAAAGGCGATCAAGTTTACTGTACAGAAATAAAATAGAAATAAAAAATGACTTTCCTCTGAGGGTGGATGGGGTATGAGCCAGGAGAGGTGAAAGAAAGAAACAATAAAATGCAATTATACAACTTCAATAAACCCATAATTCCAGCACGTACAAAAATATCCAGATAGGCGGTTCATATTATTTCATTCGCCAAAGCTATAAAGACTCATTCAAAGCCGCAGCGAGCCTTACAACACCACAAATTGGCTAATCGCTGGTGTTAAAAAAAAAAGGAAATTAGAATGTCGCTAACCCTAGTGACAGCCTCCACTTTCTAGGTGTTATTACTAATTACATTTCTATTATCATGGTAATGCTTGGCAACCTTCAACAAAAGAATCTCATCCAATTATTCTGTAATTTGTTATATATCTGTTCTGGGTACCATTCTGAAACGAGAGATCGCTTTTGATTCTGATGCATCCCGGCTTGAAATCTCCCAAATGTTGATGTAAATGGCAGAGATGGGGGAAATGGGACGTGAATAAATGTAAAATATTCAGTTAAAGGGCAATTCTGGTTTTTAAACCTGGGCCATATTTTTATATATTTTGGGGTCTAAATAACTAATAGCTACAAAAAGTTTTGGAATGGTCCAGTAGATCATTGGGGGCCCGTGACCTCAGTATTTCTAAAACTCTGGCTACAGCCCTGACTCCAACTCCACGAGAAAAGACATGAAAGCATCTCGAGGGATTGATATCTGGAGCCTCGCTGCAATTTTTATCAGGGCCTCCCTTCTTTGCTGCCATGAAGTTAATAATATATGAAGGCTAAGTCTTCATGTCTGCTTCCTCTCTTCATTGCTGAAATGTCAGAGGTTTGTAGAAAGGAGGTGAGAACAAAATAAATGTCCTTACACTTTTTGAAGCAGCAATGTAAGGTTCATACCTACATGCAGGTATGCACACAAACATACATGCACACTTTCCTGAAAAGACCCTGTAAACCTAGCATCAAATCTTAAGAATAAGTATATTTATAAGTAAGGAGTCATGACTAATTAAGCAAGAATCAAAGTTAAACAAATCTTTAAGTTCGTTAAGTCAAACACTCAAAAACTTTAAGTGAGTTTAAGTTTGAGTGTGGTTTAATTAGACTTGATTGACAGTGAGCAAACCTGTCATCACGTTCTGATTCAAATGTTGCCAAATGTCGATTGGTGCACTGAAGTACGTGACACCACCTTGTTCCAGCCGAGTCCCACCCACTACAAAACAGGGAGAAGGGCACAGAGAAACAAAGAAAAAAAAAACTGATGAATAACTTGTTTATGTAGGACTCATAGTAAGAAGCTAATATATGAAAATAGATTGTATGGGCCTTTAAACTACACTGTCAATTTCCTAAAAGTATGCAGGGTCTTTAACGCAAAATAACCTTCCATCTATCACCACTTTTCAGGGCTCCGACATTGAATCTGTATCTCAATACAAACACCTTGGAATTATAATTGATGACTCACTTTCATTTAAGCCTCACATTCAGCAACTGGTGAAAAGTTGAAATTGGGTTTTCTACTTTACAAGTCTTGCGTTTCCTTTGGAGGCCAAAAAGAAAGTTTGCCACCTTTATGTCTGTGCTGGACTATGGCGACATTATATACATGCATCTTCACAATGTCTACTGTCTACCATACGGTCTACCTTACTCACCATTGCTCTCTGTATGCTCAGGTTGGATGTCTGCCTTATCAACCCGCAGACTTAACCATTGGCATGGATTTATACGGCTCTTCTTGTACTAATTCCTTCCTCCGAACAGGCTTACATCCTACAACAAAGTAGGGGAAGTTATTGTCCTCGCTCCCAGGTCTTTTAACTGCCCCCAAAGTGCGTGCCAAACTGGGGCTTCAAAGCTACCTGAACTTTCAGGAGCTGGTCTCCTTGGCATTTAAAAGTGACTCGAAATGACGCAGGTACTTCCAGCTGTAAATGTTTGGAATGTATAAGTATGACCTGATATATTATAATTTTGTAATTTGTTCTTGTTATGTTTGTTTTATGTCTGCAATTGTGTTATCTGTGCTACTGCCTGTCTTGGTCAGGACACTGAGTATTTTAATCCTGGTTAAATAAAAAAGAATTTAAGAAATGGGGATGACACTGAGGTCATGTCCCCTGTTTATTTGGGAAATTTTAGCAACCTGGCAAGGGTTTACATTGCACATGACGGTTATTTAATAGGTTTATTCCAGTATCATTACTTTAGCATATAGAAGTTTGACTTCTTTAGGGCAACCCATTAATAAATTAGATACTCAGTATTTCCCCTAAGAAAAATAGACATTGCAGCATGGAGAAGGTGTCGTGACAGCATTTAGGTTAAGATCATAACTGAAGTAGTAACTGAAAAAATACATTTTGAAAAATCTAGATGATTGAAGGCAATAGTTTGACATTTTGGGAGATACGCTTAGATGCTTTCTGGCCGAGAGTTAGATAAGAAGATTGGTACCACACTCATCACTCTCTATAAGTATATATGAAGATACTGTTAGCAGGTGGTTAGCTCCGCTGGTTGCCTGGCAACCTCACTGTCATGACAAGGATCCAGGAAGTTACAGCCAGCCCAAGAAATGACATGTAACGCTCTAAAATCACAACTTGTCATTTCAACACTCTGGTTTTTGTATGGATTCAATGAGATGTGTTAATGATTTAGAGGTGCTGGGAGGTGAATGTTATTTTTGGACTAAGCAAGTGTAACTATTTCAACCTTTTTTCTAGTCTTTGCACTAAGATAAGCTAACTGGCTGTGGTGGTAGCTTCATATTTACCATGCAGACAGATATCAACAGTCTCATCTAATCCAGCAAGAAAGCATATTTCCAAAAATGTCACTATTCCTTTAAAGACTATTCTTGGTATCTAATAAAAAAAAATGTTGAGAGGAGTGGGGTCTTTTCGTTGGGGGACTAGGACTTAAACCTTAATTGCTTCACCTTTACCATACAAGTACTCAAAAATGAAAGTACAATTCCGCTCAGCCTTGTACTGTGAGTTTTGACAGGTCGTCAGTCTATCAAAAGGTCACCTGTCTGTCAAAGTGCTAACACATTCAGTGTAGACAGACAACCAATTCTTGTTACTGTGCGGTGCAGACAGGAACATGCTGAGGGTCTAAACTGAAGGACAGGGGTGGCACAGGAGAGGTCAGGAGGGCAGCCTGGAAGCAGGTCAGAGGTCGAGCTGGAACTTTCAGGGGGACAGCCTGGAAGCAGGGCAGACGTGCAGAGCCGCTCAGAAATGTGCTCAGGAGGCCGGCAAGACGCGGGGGGCCACGCGGGAGAATGAGCAGAAACTAGTGTCGGCCGTGCCACTGCTTCGGGAGCAGTAAGAGAGGTCGGCCGGACCGCAGACTGGGAACCAGGAACACGAGGCTGCTGTAGCTCAGCAGGGACATGTAGCAGCTGCAGCAGCAGCTCGGTAGAGAAAGGTGTCGGCCTGGGCCGCCGACTGGGAACGAGGAGCAGGTGCCGGTTTGTGGCGTTGAGCAGCAGAGACTCTGGGGCGCTGGGCAGCTGAAGTGAAGCAGGCTGGAGAAGAGTAGGACAGGAAGCAGGCTGAGAATCTGGGGTGTCGGAACAAAAAAAACCAAAAACCTGATTCACACAGGAACTGAACTCTTTAGCCAAGGCCTGTCAATCACTTGTCTTTATGCATTTTCAGGTGCCTTCCTCCAAAAGGTCTCATCTGACTTACTGTCCGCTGGGTCCACGTCTGGTCGGTTCAGACTTGTGCGGTGCAGAGAAAGGAACTAAGTGCAGACAAAAAACTGCAGATTGATATATATATATGATTTATTAGAGATAAATTAACTTACAGGCATGAGATCCAGGTACAGGTGACAAAAGCTCCAGAAACAAAAACAAAAAAAGAAAACCAGCAAGGCAACAGGTACACAAAGAAACAAGGACATGGAACTCAGAATATAGCAACAAAGGAAGGGGTCCGGTATATATAGCGAAATGCCTAACGAGAGAATCAGAGGCAGGTGAGCACAGGGGGGCAGGTGTGGATAGTCAATGACAGATGAGGACTGGAACTAAAGAGACAAGACAAGCTGACTTTCAAAATCAAACAGGAAACAGAACAAAAGACTAACAGTAAGAGAATATAACACTAATAGAATTTAACAATTTCACACTCGCTGTCACACCTACAGTCAGAGTTTCTGTGGACTGGCCAGCTGAGTGGCAGCAGCGCTAACCACTGGACTCCTGTGCCTCCCTTTAGTATATTACTATGTGTTTTCATTAGACAGGATTTCTCCCTTTTTCTTATTAAAAATGACTTGTCCATTGTTCAGCTACTGGAATGACCATACCTAGATTAGGTTGTCTCTTATTAATGCAGGCACATGTGATTTCTAATCAAAGAGTGCTAAGACAGACCGAGGCTCTCTTAAATCCATTGTTGAAGTAGCCTCTTCAGAGACTCGAGCCCTTTTTTATTGAGATGACCTTATAACATCTTCTGCTCATGAATAGCAATGAATCGTAACAGCACTGATGACATTTCTATGAACTAAGTCAAAGCAGATTTTTGACAACACAATGCTCATTTATGTGGGAAACAAAAGTGAGTCACATTCCCTGTACATTACTTTTCCTTTATCTTCACAGCATCTGTTGTGCCAAATGCTGTTTCATGGCCAATTTTAGCGCAAGTGTGAAAACAAAGTGCTGGCGAGCATATCAAACTGGCAGTACAAGCCTGTTTATCACTGTTCAGTTACCATTTACTGGAGTTTATCTAGCAATGTTCCTGTATACTGAATGCCAATTCAAGTGATTGGTCATTGTTGTTTGGTAGCTAATGTTTGCAAGGCCACTATAAATGTTTGAATAGTCAATCAAAAGGTTGAGTGTGTAAACACCATTTAATATTACATGCACACATAGTCCCAGAGTCCAAAACAAGATGATTTAAAAAGAGTGATTTTACAAAATGCACAGGCATCAAAGACAAACTTTGAGACACAATAAGACAGCTCTAGCCTTGCCTCAGACGAGTTTGGTACTTTTTCAACCCTGAGCCGAATTACAATCTCCATTTAGAGGACAATTGATCCAACCAGGGCAAGAAATTGAGGAGTGGTAGTGGTAGAACGCCTCTGCATGCAATGATATATGTTCTATGTGTCTTCCTACTATTACATAGAGGCTAACACCGTATGACTTGAGGCATGAGAGACCCAGTCTACCTCCCTGTGGGAAAAGAGGGTTATGCTTGCAACACCTCCCAGTAGAGAGATCAACTGCCTGGAAAACCATTAATTCATCCATAAATCATAAATTCATCACTGATGAAGTGCTGCATGTTCAATAAGACAACTTTTGACATGTGTGGGCCTATATGTCTCTTTGGATAAGCCTTTGCAAGGGGCTGGTTAAATGGCTCGATTAAATTATATTAGCATGCACCCAATGTTGCAGGCGCTGGATCAAAATCTGCAGACTCATTCCTGCTGCATGGGACTTGAAGGGTGAACAAAAGTAGCTTTTTGTCGTGGGGGCATATGACGACATCAAACATAATTGTCTTCATCTTTTGAATGTGGCATTTTATTTAATTTAAATTTTTTTTAAAGGTTGACGCCTCAAGGGGGCTCCTGTTAAGTGATAACAGATTTTTTTTTAAAACATTTATGGTAGATGTGATGGCAGTTGATGTCAGCTCAGGTGGAGTGATCTTCTTAGGGAGGGAGGTATCATGTAACAGCTCTGGTGAAGCCTTAGAGAGGGCAAAGCCACACAAATAGGGTCTCAAGGGCATGTACAAAGAGATATAAGAGTGGATCAAGCCATCTTTTAACTGTGTAAACTAGGAAGTCAGTTTTTCTCCTCACAAAGCAAAGGATTTTGCTGGTTTGCCAGAAATTAGAAAATAAAGGTGTCAAGAGGGAAGAGGTGTCTTACACACTAAAATGTCATTAGGAGATTGATTATTCTTTGACCAGGACATCCATTTTAAAACTTTATCCTCAAAGTCAATGATATTCAACATGTAACAATGCTTTCCTGTTGGAGTGGCACATAACATATGAGACATTTAATAATATATTTTTATCAAAATAATGCAGGTTATGTTTCTACCTTTTTAGCTTGTAATTAAATATGGTAAAACATTTCTTCTTCTTTAAGATTTGTGTTTTTTTATTCATATTCCCAAATAAATTTATCATAAAAAATGAAAAATCACTAATATCAGCAATTGTGGCTCATGGTAAAAGAAGTGTAATGTTCACAAATGTCCTCTATTTTTGTAAGAGTTTGTTTCCTCATCATAATGCTGAGAGGATTTCTGTGAGCAACAATGCTATGGTTTTCTGCCTCATATTTTTGTTAGCTGTTAGCAATAAAAATCATTATGTACTTTTTTCCCCTCATGAATCTAAAGTTGTGAAATAACGCTCTTCACTGCACCCACACAAGCTGCATGTCAAGAGACTATACAGCGCTAATGTTCTCCACATTGTGCAGTATAGTGAGACCTCAGTGAGATGTCCTTTATTTAAAGTGACAGAGATGCTGTAGAGGCAAACTCAAATGCAGTAACAAAGAGACGGCATCAAATCAATTGTCTGCTACACTGCCAATGTTCAATGAGGTATAAGAGTCACATCTGATTGCTATATGAGGTGTATACACTTTAAACTGACTTCTACAAAACTAAGTAGGTACAACTTTTAGTAGAATCATAATCTTTCTGGGCTCTGTGTGGTTACCAAAATATCTTTAAAAAAGGAGAAATGTTTGTTCAGTCAATTCAAAAAACTTGAGGGCCACTGGTATGATCCCTAAAGTGTTTCATTGTGGTAATCACCAAACCCTAAAGTGTTTAAAATTTCCTGAAACACTATCATCACTATTTTTCCTTTCTTAAAATTTGAGTTTGGAATTGATTTTAAAACCCTTTGATATGATGTGGGGGCAGCAAATCTGGGTGGCTTGGAGCACCAGCAAGAAGAACAACCATCCAGAAACTTGGTTCAAAGCTTTGGTTTTTCATTTTGCTTCCTACACTGTGCAAAGCTATAATTTCTTGAATAAAGAAAAACACAAAGACATAGAGGGGCTTCCTCAACCGAAAGACAAAAAACCTTTACAAAAGAAACAGCAGCTTCAAATACCCCTGGCCCAAAGGGTCAGACAAGACAAACAACTAAAGCAGTTGACTAAATGAAATTGAACTTCGCAATTACTCTACATTATGTTCAGACTACAGATTGTTTTACTTGGGCTAGAAGGAAAAATAAATTCAAAATACAAATAAAAAGAACCCATAGCTTCATACCTACCACAGTTCCCACTTGGTAAAGTCCAAATTGCAAACACCTGGTAGAGCACTGGTCGCTTATGTGCACCTGTTAATAAGAGCACCACACCCAAGAAGAAAACAAAGTGAAATCTAGTGAACAAAACTGGGTACAAATGAATGTAGCTCCAGCTCTCTCTCCTTCAATTTTTGATTATACAGCAACAAGAATTTAATATGTATTAACTTAGTTGAGTTGCTGCAGGGAAAGAGGGTAATCAAGGCTTTGTTTTATTATAAACCTGTATAATTGCCTTTTTGATGACATTAAGAAATCATTGAAACTTCAGCTCCAGCTCCCTAAATAATCAACTGTTCAAAGAGGCTAAACATACTGTGCACAAACTTGCATCATTCCACCACACCATCTTATAAAAAAATGTTCATCTGCACCAGGCTTGCTGTAGATAATACATTGAGGAGTGCAGTGATGGGTATTTTGACAGTGGCAAGAAGCTCACCTGAACCAAACATCAAGGACAATTACAAAACAGGAAGGTTGGACATTCATGCACAGTCCGAATATGATCAATCAATATGATGCTCTAATCCATTACACTAACATGTGACTGTTGTAGGTCCTTGTTTTCAGGTGCTCTTGTCAAACTATAGTACTTTATCACTTGCTTGGACAAAAACAATCCATAAAAACATAAACTCATCAATATGTGTCATTCAGAATTCAACTTTGGAGGTGTTTGTCCACAAGGAGGAAAGACAGATTACATAGCAAAGCAGCAAGCCTCAATAAACCATACCATCTTACCAACTTCTTGAGGCTAGCATTTTAGTTCCCCATGGTTGCCTCACACATAAAATACTTACACATCCAGAAGAAACTATGCCCAGTAAATAACAGGCATATCCCACTTGAGTCCACACCTGAGGAAAATATCTGTTTGACTTGCGATGTGCATCTTATTTCATCATCATGTGTAATTGCTTACTTTGGCTCTCTAACATTTCAGAGTCGTTTTGGAAACTTGTGGACTGAAAGTTAGCGAAGAGTACGGTTTTATGTGGTGGAGTTTTAGCCAGAAGGACTCATTCACACAGACTGACAGACCAAAAGAAGAATGCATTGTATGAATCTGTTGATTCCCAGTGCGTTCAGCAGTACTTGCAACCCTTGATCATATAAAGAAATGTGAAGGTTTTTTTTTTTGGTATTCTTGTTTAGACTACTGTAACTATCTTTATTACAATATAAATAAAAAACATTCTTCTTGTTACCAACAAAATCGTCACTCTAATGTAAATTCAACCAAAATCATCTTTAAAGCCTGGTTAGGTTGTAGGCTGGTCTGGCCCCTGGCTATACTGCACACATTTTGTCCCTCTATGAAGCAGTGCAGCCTCTGATCCTCCAGCAGGGACCCTGTGGCTGATCCAACATTTAGAATAAAAAGAAGGGGTAACTGGGCTTTTTCAATCACGGCCTTTGTGATTTGGAACAACACTGCCTGAGGAGCTCGGGCAATAACAGAATCAATTTCATCTTAACGGATTGAAACATATTTTTGTAGATGTGGTTTATATTCGATGGGGGCACTGTTGCCACAAAGCAGAAAGGTCCTGGTTTTTCAGTCCACTTTTCTCTGTGAAGTTTGCATGTTATCCACGTTCCTCCAGGTGCTCCTTTTTCCTCCCGCAGTCCAAAACTGTGCAGGTTAGGTGAAGAGAAAACTCTTAACTGCCTGTGGGCCTGTTTATATGTGTTAGCCCTTTGATAGACCAGCGACCTGTTCAGAGTGTAGCATGCCTCTTGCCCAGTGCATGCTGGGAAAGGCTCCTGCCCCACTGCGAGCCTAAACTAGCAAAGTGGTTTAGAAAATGGATGTATGTTGATATTTGATGCCTTTATCCTTTTTATCTACGCTAACATTGTTTATGTTTTATGTTGTATCTCACAAGGTTTCATTAGATTTTCAAGCACTTTGAGTCCTGAATGTTTAAGTACTATACACATGGTATTGTTTTTGATTTAATTTTGTATCAAATAAATTAAATGATCTTCACGGTAATGTACTGTCACAAAAACAACAAAAATTGTCATTATCCAAGTTTCAAATGAATGCTTCTCTGGGCATGAAAATTTGTCATTTTGTTAATAAAACACAGTCTCACACAATTCTCTACCTGAGTGCAGTTTTTTTTACCTGAGTCAATGGCCTTTAACTATAATAGTCATCTCACTTTATTAATTCTGCTTGTCAGAGTGCTGCTTTTGCATTTGTTTTGGTCAGGTTTACATATGCAGTGCTATTTTAGCTAAATGGATTTCTTGTTACCCTGGTGAAGGTGAAAGCTTTGTTTTGCCTGTGTCTGAAAACTAAATGACTAATGCTATTCAGCTATTAGGGTATACATGATTGATATTTTCTGCAGTGCACATTCATATTTCCCCCCAATGTTTAATCAATTGTCATTACCCAGCCAAGTATAGAGAAGAGAAGAGGATATTTAATGTGCAACGAGCTGCACCCCTGGAGAACTGTCAATCACCAAAGATCTATCTGCATAATTAATGACACTACAGGCCTCATGTTGCCCTTGGAGTTGGGGGGAAATGGTCTGATTTATGGCAACACATTCATATGTTCACATGTGCAGGCCATCACTAAGGAGTGACATTGTCTCTGACAGCGATGGAAGATGAATGAAAGGCTCATTTGCAGGGAAAATAGGATTGAAGTGACCAAGGGAGTTCCCCCCGAATATGTGCTTCCTCTTTAACCTAAGCTTTTGCTTATTACTTAGTCACATTAGTCACATGACCTGTGGCCATCCGAATGACATTGTCTTGTACAGAGTTTCTTTAAAGGCGCACATGTATTCACCGCTTCCTGTATAACTCTGGAGCTCATGCTGACCTACATTTGTGCATATCCATCCAGACTATGACATTTGCTTGTCAGTTAGAAAATGCTGCTGGGCTAAAGGCAGTGATTAATAATGGATGGCCAAATCACTCCTCGGCAAAGATACACAAATAAATACATACACCGCAGCAGTATAGGTCAATATAGTATAATAGAGTATGCGGCATACTGACAAAGGCAGCAACGTAAAATGTGATTCAAATTGTGAAATCAATTTAAGTTTGAACTTTAACTTTAAGTTAATTTACACATCGTTCTATGCTATTGACCCATGTCCTTGGTGGATTACACTTAATAATTATAACTACAACCCTAAAAGGCCACTGTGACTGCAACACTGTTATAAAACGAGCAAAACCAGAATTTCCTAACTGTGGCATTACCCCTACACTTGTATGGGATAACAGGAGTGTGAAAGCTGCAATACTTTGTATTTTTCAAAGCTGCTGCCACTTCAGCTCCTTAACAGAACACTAAATGTCTGGAGAAAGCTTCTTTTTGTTTAGCACTGATGGATAATTTATGTTTGAAACACAGTCAAATGTCAGCTCTCAGCAATCAGTGGATATAGTGAACCTACTAATGACCAGGACATTTTCTTTGAAACCCAGTTGTGAAATCAATTGAATGTGAATCCTAGCCACTGTCTGACTGGCCATTTTAACAGCAGATCATGAAGATGAAAGAAATTTCATATGCCTTAGCATCCTCTGGTGACTATGACAATTACAGTAGTTTGGCAGAAGGCAGCCAGGAGGGATCCAGGCTGAGAGGCGAGCCTTTGTTTGGCTGTGGCCTGTCATATGGTCTGTTTGTTTCCATCTAAGACTATTCTCTGAATCTACCCCTGGTGTAAACGCGAGCTAGCTCAACAATGATTCATAATTCAGGAGAAATATTCAGCAAACAAGTGGCAAACAAAAATTAGTAACACAGATGCTCTGTTTACTTTATCACTGGAATCTCACTTATGGAGTAATTCACTAAGTAATTACATTTATTACACACAGCGAAATATAGGTTTTTACCAACAAAATTAAATATTTATTTGTTTTCATATTTTTTTTAAATTTTCCATACATTTGCAAGTTAAGGTCAACATTGAATAGGCTGTGGATATCTTGTGGATGTGACCAGTCCATTAACCCTTTCCCTCTTAATTAGACACAACCGTCCTGTTGTCACTAGTTGCCCCTCCCTCCCCCAAAGGAAATGGTATATCAAAAGCAAAATCAAATGTCTCAGGATATAAAATGAATTGAACATATTGTACACATTCACACACAAATCTGGAATGAAAAGTGGCTCCCCTGTGGGACAAAGCTGGCCACCAGCCAATTCCATGAAACAGTCATTTTGTATAGTCTTAAATCACTGTTGCGGTTTGTGCCTTATTGCCTTACAATTGGCTGTGGAGAGGATAAGAAAAAAAAAATTGTTAACACATAATTGTCCTCAGTTTGTGACCTCCAAAAAACCCTATATAAATCACTAGAACACAGCAAACTTATGTCAGTCTCAACCGTTCAGACTTATCTGGCAGCTCATTTCTTCTGCAGCTCTTTCACTTACTATGTTCCCTCTTTCTATTTGCTGCTGCTTTTCTTCTCTCCATCTTAAGTTGGTTATTTTACAAAAGTGGTCATAGAAAATAAATACAAATATTTTCCAGAATGTAATTTTTTAAGACCCAGATGTCACCTCTGCACCAGTATTCTGAGTCCTCTGCCACGGCAGTCCTTCTTTTTCTCTTCTCTTCCATGTTGTCTCTCATATCCTTCATAATGTCCTCCCCTTACTTTTTCTTCAGCAGAGTTCACTGTTGCAGTTACCATAGTGATCATGGTGTAAATAAATAAATAAATACATAAAAACAAATAAATACATAAATAGTTCCTCCTTAAATAAATACATGTTTGTCAGACAGTTTGCCTTGGCATGGTTTAACCCTACCTAATGTTGATGCTCTGAACTTACAGCTCTCATAGCTTAAAATAAAGGTTCTCATTTATGATTTAGGAAAGAGAAAAATCCTCCCTTCAGACTAAATGGCAATTTTGGTGACTCTTTACTCTTTCTCATGTCATTGCCAGAGCTTTCATGCTGAAGTCTGAAAACTCTCAAAAACTTGAGTTCAAGGTTCGGCACTGTGATTTTTTCTTTCAAAGAGAGAGAGAAAGAGATAAAGACGTGGTGCTCTGTTTTAAGGAGTACACAGTGCTGGCTCTAATGATCTCAGCTGAGTGCCAGAGGGTAAAAAGAGGAGTAAGAGGAGAAGAAGCAGGAAGAAGAGGGAGTTTAAACGTCTCTCTGCAGAGGAGAAGCTGTGCTAGGACCCTTCCTCCTCGGGGTTTCCTGGAGCGTAGTAGCCCGCCAGTTGCCTGAAACGTGGACCCCAGTCGCTGAGGTAGGAGAAATCCTGCTCCGAGGTGGTGGACAGCGTGTGGATGGAGCTGAGTGACAGCGCTGGTGAACTGGTGCCCTCAAAGGCGTACGTCTGGAAGGAGTCATACGGCGGCACCGACAGGTCAGCATCAGCTTGTTCCACCTTCTTTCGGATGTAACCTTTGAATAGGGAGAAGTCTGCCGCCGCTGCTGCAGCTCCCTCTGCACCACCACCCGCCCGGTTTGCCTGTATCCACTGCGGCAGTGAGCGGATGTCTGGGCCAGAGTCACAGTTCTTGGCTTCTGGGAAGTCATAGAGGTTCCTCAAGGCGCTCATGTCGTATGCCTGAGTGTCCTGCTCCCCTCCGCCCTCATCATTGTACTTGATGACGTTATCCCTCATATCTTCCTCATCCTCCGCCATCCTCTGGCCCTTCCTGTGGCGTTTCAGGGTCAGGATCAGTAAGACAAGGACTTAAGGAGAAGGAAACAGAACAAGAAAGAGAAAACGGATGGTAAATTCATGCTAATGGTCAAATATGTACAGGATAATTGCACATGTTTCCAAAGAAAACCTTCATATGCTTAAGTGTTGGCTCATGTTGTGGCACAACACAACATAAAGATTAAATATACATTTGTCAGATCAGACTGAACAAAAGGATGAGATAAAAGCCAAGAGAAAGACGGATCCCTTTTTGAAGGGATTTTATTAACTGTCATTACAGAAAGTGTTTTGATATCAGTGTCTTTGACTCTCTTGCTGCACAGCAGACATGGATTAGGAGTTGTCAGGCTGAGTTTAAAGAGCTTGCCTGAAAAAACGGAGTTCCTCTTCATCTTGCTAAGAATAATGACATACCAACCCCAGATTCAAAACATTCAGTACTAAGGAAAGCAACTGTATTAAAAAAAGTAATTGTACTAACTGTGCCCATCATGTATAGTGGTGCTCATCAAACACTGCCACTTTTCATAATGGATTTGCAAGTACTTTTCATGGGAAAGTTTTGAAGTACTCCCATTGTAACTTTGATTTCACCTCTCAGGGCAAAGGCACAGCAGGGGAAGATAATATATTATCAAGTTTTACATTTCAAATGCATGAGCATTGATTTTTCACAATCCTGATTGCCTTGCCCAGAAATATGATTCAAAAGGCCTAATGGAGACCAATTTGTATATCAATACTCATCCAAGTCGGGGTGCTATTAACTCTTTGTGGTTCCATTACTACTTAAAACCAGAGGCAACCACCTACAAAGAGAAAGAAATGCCTTGGAGAGTTGAGTCTAAATTTAAAAAGGGAAACAATTGAAATGGATCATGTTATAGAGTAATGAGATGAGAGGAAAACAAAAGCTGTATGCACAGATAAATCAATGAGGCTTTAATTTCAGCTTAGTTATTTTAATTACTGCCTACATTTGTGATTAGACAAGTCTCACTTAGCTCAGACACCCACCCCCTGACTCCATCATCCCTCCTCGGGGCTGCACCCTTCCCTCTGAAACCTCCACTAGATTTGTCTCAGACTTGCAGCAACATCAAATGTCATTTTCAGTTTTGATAAAAACATATTACAGGCAGTTATGAATGAATTTTGCACACTGAGAAGTATGAGAACGATAATGAACAACTCAAATTAATAGTCTTGTACATAAACAGCAATCAAGCCTCTTTTTGACCAACTACATAGTAAATACTCTCAAATACAAAAATGAAAAATGAATGACAATCATAATAGTTTTTTCACTAATATTATGCAGAAATGCATCAAAAAAGACAAGGGGATGTTACTATTAGGCAATGGGATGATTCTAAACAGCTATACCATAAAGTGCTGATCAAAATTTTAAACTGTGAGTGGCTGTACAAATGACATGCTGAGAAATAATGAATTTAGCGCAACAAATCTGGCTTATTATTAATAGATTTCTGTAATAAAAAAGTACTCCGATGAATAAATGAAAATGTTTGTCCTCACTAAGTGAGTTTTGATTGGCAGCAGGTTGTGTTTTCTGTGGCCAGTCAGCTATGGACTATGTTACTGTGTAACAGAAACCCTTTTTCTCCCTTTTAGCAGGGACAATGAGAAACTACTCTAAAGGGGTGCCAGTGAAGGGACATTTAGATAGATCATTAACCAGCAGGCACCATGCATCTTCTGGAACAGATAGCCTGTTGCCTAAAACAAATGCCTACAAGCCCACAGAGATAAAAAGACTATGCATTAAAATGGGACCTGTGCTGTCTGGAATGGCACAGATTGTTCGGTGCCCTAAACCCGCCAGAACACCCATCCATACATTGTGAAAATGAAAGACACCCACATCGTTTCACAGTCAAACTATATTGATGTCAAGTCTTTATGTGCTGCGTACAGAAAATTCACTTATGTTAAAGTATATCCTGTATATTAGTGTGCATGGAAACAGTCCATAGACAAATGCACTCTTTCAAAGTGACCTTGGATATGGGGATAAAACACCATGTTTCACCTTTGCTTTCATCTCATTCAGCTACTATTTTCTTTCTCCTGAGGAAAGAGCAAAATCGATTTCAAGCATATAATCTGTACAAATGACTTGTTGCTGCTCCCAGTAATTGTTTTCATTTGGTGTAAATGGCCTAAAAAATAACTTGCGGAGTGAAAACACCCCGTGCGTTCCTTGCCTAAAGAGCTGTGCCAGCCTAAGGAGCCTTGCTGATCTTGAATGGGGATTTTATGCAGTATCTCTGACTGATAATGTACATTAGTTCTCCTCTTACATTGTTTGTTGGGCTCCATTGGGAATGTGGCGTCTCTAACCATTGTGTTCCTTCTCCTCCTCCATGAATGGGATGAATTAATTGCCACGGGGTTGAGGAAGCAGTCATGGTTTGTGGTAAATTGCAGTGCACACTGCCATGCATACTAAACAAGCACTAAGACAATTACTCTAAATTCACACTAATGAGGAGAATAATAGGAGGTAGAAAACTTGATGTTATGAACTCCCTCATACGTGCAGATCGGCTGCTTCTTAAGTAAATAGTACTGAAGCAGTATGCACAGTATGTGGCAGTTCAGTCTGAAGCAAAGACGATCAGATAACCTCACTTCTGACAAACCCTTCATCGCTGATAACATGTGAGTGTCATTGTCAATTAACTACACAGATGCTTGGATTGTAAGCTATTGAAAACCTATTCAACTTGGAGATGAGCACACGTAGGCAACGATAATACAACACCATGTACAGAATTTACCTTTGTAGGAAGCATATGTACCTTTGTAGCTGCCTCCTATACATACAAAGTTGGTCCCCATGTGTACAGATGTTGTGATAAGCTTTCCTGACAAGACGGTTAATTTGCCCTTGGGCTGCGCTGGTTGCCCCCACCCAGGAGTTCATCACAAGCAGATGGGAGGTAATTGGAATGGATGCATGCAGATGCTGCGACGCAGTGGAATGGATTCATCACATCAGGCCTATAAACAAACTGATAGAGGGACTGTTTGTTTGTAAGGTAATTAGGCAGAAATTTGTTTTCATTTTCCTCATCATCCAACAATTGATGTAATAGAGGTGGTCCAGCCTCTGGAGAGAGGGAGTGCTGGCCGGCTGGTTAGGCGTGTGCGCAGACGGAATGTGTGTGTGTGTGTGTCTGAAAAGACAAGGTGCACACAGTTATGGCGCACGGAGAGAACAGATTGCATTGCAGTCAATGGCTGAGGAGTGTCTAAGCGTGTGGGTGTGTGCTAAGCATGCATGAGCAGACACTAAATATGTGTATGTTCGTAAATGGTAACTAAAGCAGGAACAGGGTAAGTGTTGGGTAATGTGCAGTCGATAAGATTGCTGCCACATGCCTCGCTCCCGTCTGTTAGTCGCACCACATGATAGTTGTGAAAACACTGCTCATCCCCCTGATCCCAGACCCTGCAGCCCTGAGACTTTACTGATTGTCAGAAGCTACGCGCTCCAACTTAACCTGTGTTTCAGTGCTTTGATGAGGCGCGTTCAGTCCATTTTCTACTGGTCAGTGTCAGTCACTCAAAGTGGCATGGACTTAGCACCAATTAGAGTCACTGGCATTATTGGAAGCAAACATTGCATCATTTCATTAGCGAAATCAAAATGCCATGCAACGTGAAATAACACCAAAGCATCAGTCTTTAGGCATGTTACCCTGCATAATGCATGTTTCGTCCAAATGACCCAGGCTGCAATGAAAACAAATCTTGTGCCACGTAGCTCTATTTTTCTGCAGTGTTTAGCTTTCCACAAGTTTATAGGCCAGATAATCCTTTGCAACTCAGGCCTTTGAAGAGATGTCATCTAGCCCGGAACACCAAAACAACGATACACAGGCAAACCCAGTTTTTTTTATACCCAGCAGAGGTTGCCTCAGATTTGTACATAACATTTTTGTTGAGGCTTTTAAAACTATGATGAATAAATGATGCTCTGCTTTTGAAGTTCACTCCAGTAGATGGTTTGGTTAATGGAGGCAGAGTTTTAACATATCTCATTAGAAAAGCTCTTAAAAGAAATAGATAGTAATGTTAGTTACAGTTAAAGCTGCCTGGTGTCACAACATCCATCATTCACTGGCTGCATGATGTAAAACGTGTATAGGCGCGAGCGGGGGAGACAAAACACTGTGACAGCGTTGTCGTTTCTTTCTGTCACTTAGGAGTGGGATGCTGAGACGTACAGTGTGGGTGGGGGCGGGGGATTGCAGGGAGAGAAGCTTACTCATAAAACTTTCAGATATGACAATACTAAACCTCTTCGGTCAGTGAGCGGCTGAGCATGTGCATGCATTTGTATGTTAGTGCGTGCATGTGTGTACGTGTTTGGAAAGCCATGCCTATTTTATGCCTGCTTTTCCGGAGGTATACAAGTGCTGAGGCAGCTCTTTTGCCTGTTTGCTCTCTCTAACCCCCTCCCCATCCACTTCACTCCCATTCATTCCATCTCCGTCTGTGTTCCAAGGATCCCAGTTGCTTGATATCATTCATAAACCCAGTCATCATCTGGGCTCCTGTTTAAACAAAAGCTTTCTCCTCATAAAAGCAGCAACAAAATGTCCAACAGGAAAGCCGCTCATGAAAGAAAGATGAAAAATTGATCTAGTTTTTCATCTCATCCGTCTCTTTCGCTTTTTTTGCCACAGCATGTGCAGTTTTATTCGTGAAATATAGATAACCTCTAAAAGTGGTCAATCCATTAAAAGACACATGCTTGGTTGCATGATTTTATGAGCAGAGGGCACAGAGTTGTGTCTTTGGGTGCAGCCCTCAGTCTTGCCTTTTTACTAGTACATCCCACTATTGAATGTAATGCTCCTGGTGGTCCTGCTGGAGTAGTTGAACTTAGCAATGACCCCAGAAAGGCAATTCTAATGAATTATGCTTATCCATCCGTCTAGCCGTCCGTCATACATCCACCCATTTATCTCCACAATCATCCATGCATACATAAGTACATATTTCTGCTTACCTATGAGGATGAGCATACAGACCAGTAGTGCTATAAGTGCCCCAGGGCTGAGAGCAGCACTCATTACATAGGCGGTGGCATTGCAGGACTGGATGGCTCCCTCTGTGTTTCAAAAGAAAAAATAACATTTACTGTATAGTTTCATCACCAGTTATGAGTCAGTTCAGTGGACAAGGATTAAGCACTGTTTTATCAAGAGAAAAAACTGTGGTTTTAGCATGCATATATTATATTTGCACCCAGCTGGAATCACTGTTGAGGGCCCTATGTCTGCAGATGTGTGGCCTTGTGTTATTTGGTATTCCACAAATATAAGCTGATAAGAACTGTTTGCTGACCAAAACAATGGCATGTAGATGATCTTTTAGCACTGCTGCTGTTGATGCAGAGGGTGACAGTGATGATAATGTTAGTAATGGTGCTGCTCCTACAGTAGCTCTCACCTGTGTCGCAGCCACAGACGTGAATGGTCAGGGTGCCTGTGGAGCTCAGGGAGGGAGGCCCGCTGTCAACCACCAGGATAGGCAGGAAGTACACATTCTGCTCATGGCGGTTAAAGCCTGACCGCTGGGTTCGGATTCCAGCTGTGTTGTCTGGGTGGGTGGTGTGAGTGTATGGGGAGGGGCGTGAGGGTCAGAGAGACAAGGTAAAGCAGTGAATTACAGATGAGACTTAATATTTGAAAAACAAAACCTCTTTGTCCACCCACTGATGTCTGTTTTTTTAGCAGGCTGCAGTAGAATTGATTACAGTTCATCCAGTGAGTGCTTTTATTACCCTTCTTGTTTTCTGCCTTTGAACTCAAGACTGTACTGATGGAAGAAGGAGTGAAAGTTGGAGTGTTGATTATGCAGGTTTTATTTGACATTACAAAAATGTCAGGATAAATCATAGTTTTTGAGACCTGACACTTGACAACATAAGAAGTTTGATTCAAAAATAACAATGAAAATAACTTCTTTAAGAAATGGTCAGACAGACAAAAAGACAAAAGTACCACTCTTGTTATACATAGTCTGAATAAATCATTTGCCATAATGCAGAGTTCAAGGACTCCAGACAAAGGGTGTCAGGATTGTCAAGTTTAACTTGGGGTTGAATGATTTCACCGGGGAAGTGATCTGCTTTTGGGCTATTAACATTTATCATGTTATTTTTTTAAGCAAACAAAAACAGGAGAGAAAATGAGTGAGAGTGCCACAATTTGGAATTAAACTTCACCGGTGTATATATGAGCTCTCTCCCGGAGACATAGATAAATGTAACACAGAATACAGGAGGAGGCTTTGACAAATAGAGTGAGAAGCTTTGTGGGTAGACTTGCACAGAGGATACCAAGCAATCCATCTCCCAGAACATATATCACAGTTGTCCATGTCGCCCTAGAGCGTCTCTGGCACATGTAGAACAATCTTCATATTGCTGTTTATGTACGGGAATGTTACACCCCTGAGTTTGTCCTTTTGACTTTTACACAGCATTCTCTTCCACAGATGTCTGCTTTAGAAGAAGATTATCTCCGAAACATATGAATACATACAGACTGAGGCATTTTGTGTAGTTTAGAATCAAAACCAATAAAGTTTAAAGGTTGGCCATAAATAAGGTTTGATCAGAACAACCTCACACATCCACCTTTATCTCTTTAGTAAATTAAGTGATTGTTGTTTACCCTTATTGGAATCCCAATAGATGTTGTGACATGAACCTGACAACAAGTGATAAAAAATATGAAACATAAAATATACAACAACATGCATTTTTTGACACAAATGTGAGCATATCGAATGACCCTATTGGGTGACACTGTTTGCTAAAAGAAGACTAAGAGTCTGCTACAGCCAAGCCAGCAGCTCTGTGAGGCTGTACTAAGGCACAGCGGTGCTTTGTGCTAAATGCCATTGTCAGCATTCTCACACTGACTGCTAACATGCTGATGTTTGGCGAGTATCATTTTCCATGTTCACCACCTTAGTTTAGCATGCAAATATTTGTTAATTAGCACTAAAGTATAGCTGAGACTGATGGCAGTGTCATTAGTTTTGCAGGTAGTAGGTAATAAAAAATAAACCAATATATTGCTGGTGATGCTAGTCAGAGCAAAGTCAAGGGAACACTAAAGGCATTTACATTCATCCTCAGGGGACCATGGATACAATGGTTTCATGACAATCCATCTAATGACTTTTAGGGTATTTCAGTCTCAACCAAAGAGGTACACTGACCAACAGAGCCACACTGCCATCTCTGGAGTCATAATGCTGGCTTGACTAATAAGAACTATTTGTTTTAAGGTTAGGGAAAGATCATGGTCATGGTAAAGTGAAGGCAATGTGGAGTTCTGGAAGGAATAGGATGCCAGCAGCGGCCTCATGGCCACTCAAGATCTTTGTCAGGAAAAGGTACACATGGGTTATTTAAGGAATTTGAAGAACACATGAACCTGATCTTGAACTCCTGTCACAATATATATATATATATATATATGCTTTGTACTTTGGATTCATTTACACACTTAGAAAACAGCCAACCAAAACCAAATAAAGATATGCTTTATTACAGCCTGAAGAACTGAACTGAAGAAACTGAGTGAACTGTTGAGCATAGGATTACAACAGCGACTTTGTGTGGCTGCAAAGTATGGCTCCTCCTGGATGCTGTATAAATTGAGCAATTTGTCCTGCAGGGGCACATGTGCAATAACACATTTGAAATGTGTGTGAAATCCAAACCACAGAAAAATAAAATATGGGATAAAAAAACTTTCAGAAAGGCTTATTGTGACACAGGTTAAAGTAATTCACCAAAATGTGAATTTTAGCTTTTTCTTCAGCTTCATATCCTGTGGGACATTTTTCTTGGTAAAATGATGATGGTTTGTCATGTAACAGCAAAGTTTATTTGGTAAAGATGAGATTTTGCTCTACAGAAAAAGACTAGAGAATAGAATAGAAGAATTTAGTAACACAGGGAAAAAATGCCTTTTCATCATTGTGTGTCAAGGCATGGAAACAGAACGCGATGTGAGGCCATGATGGGGAAAAGAAGAAGTGACAGATTGAAAGTGACAGGCTGACAAATGTGTCCATGAAAAGAGACACCAGAGTGGGAAAAAAAGAGGGGTGGGAGGATAAAAAGTCTGTGTGGGGTTTTGTTTGTCTTCCACCAAAAAATATATATATACAGGGTCTGCATTAGTGTTTGTATTCGTGAATGCATATATATGTAAACAAATGTGTGCATTGTGTGAGTATTTTTGTATGTATTCGTAGTGCAAATGGGGCATGAGGTATCTCTTATTTACATCTAAGCATGAATATATTTGGATTATTAATCATGTTCCCTAATGACCTACATACACACCATTTCACATAAAAATTGACACTGATGGTCTGCGTGACATTGTGGTTTGTGTATGTATGCATGTGTGCATATTTAGAGGAGGAAACAGCCCGGGGGACACTGCTGTCATATTTCTATGCCCATGTGCAGTATATGTACAGTATGTGTGCGTACATTATACAAGGTCCGTGTTATGTGTGTGTCCATTCATGTGAGCGGGACTGCAGCAGACCTCGCTGCCTTCCCACTCTGACATTTCCCTAGCTCGGGCTGTTCCCCTGACATTTTCCTGGTGTCAGATCAATCTTGATTTAGCCAGACGTCACATTTGCTTAGGTACACATCTCTAAACGAGGGATCTGCTAGCGCGTTTGCAAAAACACAGACAAGCATGAAAAAAAAGCTCATCTTCCTGACAAAGGAAAGTCATCACTGGGATACTACGGAATGCAATTTTCATGATGGCACTTGAGAAAATTATGGTAGCTGTTGACATTCTATTTAAGAGGAATCAAAAAAGATTCTGTGTTAAACAAAGTGTTCAAAACCAGTAATATACTGTATTTCAAGGAAAATGACATTCAGATAAAATGCTCAGGCAAACTTCACAGTAAAAAATGTCTTATAAAAGTACACGTGTCAGACAGACGGTGGCATGCAATACATTTTCTAACAACATCTTCCTCTGCTTAGAGGACCAGAACAGGTGGTGTAATAATAAAAAAGATATATTTGCCTGATTAACAGAAAAAAATAAACTATTTTGCATTCACTTTGAAAAAGTATTCTGCGATCAAAAATGTCTGGTATTGTACTCAATGAATTGTCTCATTGTTAAAACATCATCCAGTTGGCACCTAAATGAGATAACCAAGACATTTTTCGTGAGTATTTTGGCAAAGTTTTTGGAGCTGCGGTCTTGACTTAAGTGCTCTCTATCATTTCACCAAACTCTCACATTGTCAATCACTCTGGGAAAAAGTGAGATCATCTTCAACTCTTCCATCTTTATGAGCCTCATCATGACCTTGAATACTTGTCAGTCAAGCAAACCTTTGCTGCAGCTGTGCACATTTAAAATGTGCACACCCCCACACACAAAATACATCAACTGGCCTTACAGACTTCTGCTCGTATAATTAAACACTAAAAATCAAATTATGCTGATAATGCCATCAGGACAGCTGCTGAAAAATGCTTCTTCACCAATAACCCCAGTAAAAGACCTTTGCCCTCTCACCTTTGACATCCCACAGGGTGAAGTGTCGATTGCTGGAGGCTTCAGGGGCCAGGGTGAAGTAGAAGCGATGTCCAGATTGTGGCTCGTCTCTATCCACCACACTGATGGTGTGAATTAGCTAAAGAAAGAGAAGCAACCGAAGCAGAAAAGGAAATAAAATGACAAGAAAGAAAAGAAACAGAGGTTAGATTTCTGACTCAGATTTACTCAATGGGAACAAGAAAATGAATATGAAAAGCACTTTACATTTCAAATGCCTCTTTCATGAGTGAGGGAGTGAGGTGGAGCAAGTATACTTGGATGCAACAGACTCAGAAGGCTTCCTGTGAAAGTGCAGTTCAAAGGGTCTGGAGTCACAAAGAGAAAACTTCTTTCTCCAGAAAGTTGACAGCAATATAAAAAAAAAAATGTCTTAATGTTAGAAATGCAAAACCATCATAAAATGCCTCACTAAAAAGGCTTTTGAACAGTAAAGGACAGAGATATTCTGTGAGGCTGCCATATTTGTTCTAAGAAGGCGCAAAGTCAAAATGCTAATGTGCAGCGGAACAGAAAGAAAGGCAGACTCAGTGAGGCTGTGGTCCTCCAAATCTAACGCAATAATAATGATCCACATTCAAAGATAAAACTCAACTGTGATCCAATTTTGAGATCTCTGTGTGGTCACAATACGATGGGAATGAGATAGGATTCACTGTGAGCAGAACAGACATCAAACAGCCCCTGGAGATCCTTTCACCTTAACACAAGCCTCTCAGTGACCATTTATCCTCGTCCTCTCATCCTATTAATCTGCAGCCAGTGTCAAACCACAAGCTGATAAATTATTTTTTCACATCACATCTGTCGGCTCTGCTTCCTCCTCTGCTGGCACACTACGTATGAGTCCACATATTTCTCATTATCTTGATTTGCGTCACCTTTATTGAAAGCATACTCTTAAAAAACAAAAACAAAAATCTACCCCTCCCAAAATGTCGAATTATTCTATTAAAGTCCATTTCGAACTATGGAGAAAAGCTTTACTATGTAATGGGTGACAGTGGCCCACAGGATTAAAATACAGTTTTAAAATAAGCATTTTAACAAGTATGCATATGCATCTGCTGCTGTTGTGTTGTCTATCACAGAATGCAGCAGACACAAAGCATAGATGGCAGATGTCATTTTGTCAAACACACAATCATGGTTATTATCCTGGTTTACAGAAAAAAAACTGAGTGCTGCCACTGACTTTGTGGAAGACCAGTTTCTTTATTTTCTGTCTTAGCTTTTTGGATAGCTTATGTATTTGTTTAGCAACAGTTCATCTCACTCCACTCAGCCTTTGCAAGTATCTATAATCAGCTGTTCTCACTTGCCTTCTTACTCTACATGAAGGGTTTTCTGGGCAAAGATCTTACTTCTGAATGTAAATTAATTATACATTCCTCAATAATTCACTTAAGCGCAATTCAGACTAAAGACTTGCAATGAGACGAGTTGAATCTTTTGCCAAGATGGTGTATTGTTTCTGTAGCAACAACTCTGTTCTTCCATTCCAACTGCCATCTTTTCAGGCTTTTTTTGTAGATGGATATAATTTGTAGCATCTTAAAACACGAATGAGGATAGTGCAAGTGACTTAGTTGTTAAAGTTGCATTTCTAGGATTGAGAGGGTCGAGATGACCGGCTGACTTTGCTATGAGCTGATTGGCTATTGAAACAGGGGATGTTGCTAACGTTCACATAGCTGCAACTTTTCCCTGCAACGTTCTAAAACCATCTGGTAACTGGCTTTTAGATGGCCAACACTCAATTAGAACAAATTTATGCGGGTCGGGAGGCTGGTTGAGAGATTTTTCCAACACAAAAGTTGTACTTGATATAACATGGCTATAGAAGTTGTGAACAGACTTTTTGCTAACCACATGTCCCAATAAATGTTCTTTGTTCCTGTTGTTAAGGAAGATTTGTTTTATCACACAATAATTCCCCTCCCTCCCTCCCTCCCTCACACACACACACACACACACACACACACATACACACACACACACACAGGTGAACTGCTCAGAGGCACTGTTAAATCAGCAGAGACACCCCCAGACAAGCCCCAGAACTACCATTAAGTGAGATATTTCTCAGAAGCAGGATGTTCGATGGCCGGGATTCCTCTCTCTGGTCTCACGGAAGCTTATGGTATCAGATAAGATCGAGGGAAATATATCAAACCATTACTCAGCTGCTACAGTAGCAGTCTCGTCTTTAAGAGGCAGGATACTTATAAAATGTTAAACATGGCTTTGTTTACTGGACTGAACTCTTCCTCTGTGTTTCTTTTCTCCTCCACCTCTCTGCCTCTTCAGCCTGCTCTCTCTATTCATCACTGTGATCTCCTCTTCCTCTGATTCCGTGTCCTCTGCATTTATCTCCAGAGCATCTCCCTCTCATTCTTGTCCTTTCCAGAAAAAAAAGTGTCCCTAGTTTATGATCCACATGCAAATTGATTATTCAAACAAATAATACTGTATATATACTTCCCACTTTTCTCGCACATGAAGATATCTGTTTCATTGTGTGATTTTTAAGCACATGTCGCCTGTCTGTACGAGACAGCCTCATTCATTTAAAGCATTGCACACAACTCTGAATTATGAGCCCGAGCGGTAGCTATGCATTACTATGACTAAGCTACTGCCGAGCACACTTCCTGGCCACAATTGTGGCTTCACAATAAACAGCTCCTCAGCATTGACGTTCCATCACAGACACAGAACAGGCTTAGTCATACCCACAGCTCAGTGAGGCTGTTTGGGATAATATGGCTTACTTTGTAATTACAAAATGCTACGGCATGATTTCAGGGTAAATCACACGCTTCTTCCTTAGCACGCTGCAAAATCTGCACTCGGGAAACCCACAGAAACACATGGAAATGAACCAGGAATGACTGTTTGTTTTTCTACAAAGGTGATTTAAATAATCATCACATGTCATCTCAAATATTACCCATGGTCCAGGTTGCTATAGTATCAGAAACTGTGAAGGCTTTTATTGCTTTTGAGAGTGAGGCTCTAAATCTTGCAAATTTGAATAGGATAGGCTGAAGATGTTATTCCAAGTTGCAACCTTATGAATTACATTATATTTCTGCGGCAAAAAGAATTTATCTTTAACATATCATATCATATCAGTAATGTTCATACTGTATTGAAGGTGCCTGGCAAACATTGAATACTAATGCAGATAGTCTACAATAACCAAATAAAACCAATTTGCTAAGTGTTAAGTGGAATATACACTAGCTGTGTACAATATGCATCCAAACAGCTACATGTTTTGTTTTCACTGGCAGTTGTTGGCACACTAAAGGGTCAGGATACACCACTGCTCTGTTTCCCAGCTTCAAGTTACTGCGGCCCTCCAGAAAACAGTTCCTTGACTTCCTATGTCTGTACGGCATTATGTGCTCTGGGTGTCAGAAGACACAGTCAGTGTGTTTTCCCCATCATGGTTAGGGGTAGATAAACATCACGCTACTTCTTGCTTTGGCTCTGAACATTACCAACAATCACAAATAGATAATACACAGTAGTTGCATAAAAATTACATTTGTGGGAGACGGTGTTGCAACATTTGCCACACTACTGCATGACTAACTCACATAATTTACTGTACCATGCAGTTTTAAGATTTAACATGCACAAGATTATACAAGTTTGTCTAGACCTGCTCCATACAAAAATGTGCCCTGAGATAACTTTGTTATGATATGGTGCTATATAAAAAGAACTGAACTGAATTGAATTGAATTCAACTAAATTATATTATATTATATTGAGTTGTTGGATGGCCCGACTGTTTTAAAGGAAAATACAACCAAATATAAACAGCAAACAGTGTACACTTTAAATTACCACATATACTTGTCAGTTTGTTTGAAAGGAGAAAAGGAAGGAGAACAGAGGCTAAACAAACTGCAAATGGACTAACAAACTTTTCATTTAGAGAAATGTATTAGTTATTTGTAGGAGTTTTGAATTGCATCCAACCTTTTTACATGTGTTTGCTCGAGAAACATGGAGATCAAGCAAAGACCACCATGCAACTTTTCAATCCACAGTGATCTAGGAAAAAACACAACTGAGTTTGCTTTATGTCCAAACAGGCCTGTTATTTCAGTCTAAAGGTAAAAATAAATAATGAGCAAAGAGAATACGCTTAAAGCAAAAGGTTTGTCAGCCGCAGGATGAATCTACTCGTTTCTTTGTAAAAGTATGAACAGCAGTGAAGATGTAGCAAATGAACTATGATCCGCATCCTGTGACTGTGCCCTCAGCAGGGGGACTCTCAGGCGCCATCTCGGGGTGAGTGCAAACTGCTGAGGGAGAGCGAGGGAGAGTGAAGTGAGAGAGGGAAATGAGAGAGAAGGAGAGCGAGCGTGTGGGAGTTTATCGAGCAGCTAGCGAAGCTCCCTCAAGCACAATCACCTAATTAGATTTCTATCTAGCAGTCCCCTTTGCTGACCCCCTTAAATCTCTTGCATCTCTGTAAAGCTAGAAGGGGAGACTTTCCCAAAAGTACATCCCATCTACACTAGAGGTGTCTGAAAGGTCAAGGTTGTGAGAGGGTGGCACCTTCCTCATTCGGAGGAGAAATCAACCAGTTCACGACGGCAGTGGGAAGGTAATGAATAAATAAATAAACAAAAACAAAACTATTTAAAATGGGCTGAGAGAGGTTCATCTCTGAAGCCTGGAATGCACTTTACACGTCAGAGTTTCACATTAATTATCTTCAGTGGCACAAAGCATCCTCATGGTGTCCAGTGGAGCATTAAAATGTCTCAATGCATTGCTCTGAACTTGATTAAATTTTAGGGTGCCAGAATGGGTCTTTCTATATTTTTGAGGGGGCTACAGTGTCAAACGAAAAGAAGAAAAATAATATTAAAGGCTTAGAGGTTTTAAAAAAAGAAATATATTTTTATTTATTTATGATACCCTAAATTGATTGTGTCCACATTAAAGTACTACAATGCATACTATGATGTCTAATAAGCTATGTCAATAAAACCATGTCTAGAATCTAGATAGAATAGACAAAGAATCTATGTTCTATGCAATATATGAACTTTTTGTGGTGGTGAAGCTAGCCAGTGGTCACCCGTGGTCAGTGCACTCCCGAGGACGTAATGCATGCATCGCTGCAAAACTTTGTTAACGCTCGATGCAAATAAATTGAAGTAATAAATGTTGTTCTACTATTAATATGTCTCAAGGATTTTAAAAAGCCAACCAATCCATTTTTAGATCCTTCAAAAGCAATAGAGTCGCAGGTCGCCCTAAAAAAACAAAACAAATCGCCAGTGAAAATAAATAAAAATGTACTTATTTTCCTTGTGTGCGTCAATAAATAAACAAAAAAAGAAAGAAATACACTTTGCACCAGGCGCCCCTGCAGCTGCTTGCTGTTTCTCTCAATTTTTCATCGGCCCAACTGCCCTGTCGCTGGCATTTGTGACATTTAATGTACGTTAGTAGCCAGTTTAGTAGCAATAACGCTAATTCTAATGATGCCATGAAAGCTGCTAGAATACAGATTGAAGGATATGTAAATTAATATGAATGGAAAGCCAGGAGCTAGGCCTACTCATCTGGATAATTGCTCCTTCCTCGAACGTACAACATCCATTGTGCTGAAATTTTGCTGACCAATATCAGTGAATTTAAATTAACTGATAATGGCTGACGCTATTCAGATTTTAGTGTTCTACTCTGCGGTTACATGTTTTGCTTGTAATAGGCTAATATCTACTCTATAATTGTCCAGATGCACTCAGGAAATATTTGAAGCCCCTATCTACTGTATCTACACTATCTGAGTCTGAAGCTGAAGCATGTAAGTTAAACCAATTATTTGTGTTCTCTGTGTAATTGATAATGCACTGCTGTGTTGTCATTGTCATCGGGGGGCAGCCCCCCACAGAAGGCAACATCTCACCTAGGGCAACAAAACAACTAGGGCTGGCCCTGCCCCAGCTAAAAATATTGCTAGAAAAAGTGAATATTCCAGTCTTTCTAGTCTGCTGGTTTGTCTCTCTCAAATGTTAACATTAATGTTTGAGAGACAAAAGGAAGAGGCATTTGGTAAGTAGAACAGATGACTCAGTTTCCTACTCATGAAATACTGTCTGGCAAAACTGCGAGTATGTCTGGGTTTTTTTTCCACGTCTATGTTGGTTTGCTTCTTCTTTTACTCACTTCTGTTTTATGTCTAATGTGTGCCTTTGTGGGTTTGTTTTAGTATCCTTTCTGGATGTGAGTAAGGTGAGTAAGTGTTGCACTCACATGTATGTGATGTGATGTGATGTGTGTGTGTGTGTGTGTGTGTGTGTGTGTGTGTTTCAGACAGGCTTAACATTTAGCTATTTCAAACAGACTCTCCCGGGGGTTGGAGGTTGGCGGTGCCGTGGCCAAACTGAGGTGATCTGTCGCAGTGACCCACTCAGCTAGCTGTGAGACGGCACGGCAGAGCTGACAGGCCTCCGTTACCTCAGGCCATACTTAGTATTTGGCTTTCCACCTAGCCTTTTTTCTGCACACATGGCACTATATGATATCTGTCCCTCCGCATTCAGTCAGATAAATACCACGAGGTGGGCGAGGAATGGGCTGGGAGGCGAAGATTGTGTTCACGTGTCATTCAGTGAGGTGCAGACGATTGGGAAAATGGGAACATCAAGACATGGATTCAGAATGAAATGAGGGGATTTAAATGTTGTGAACTATAATTACAATGACACCACTAAGCTAAGATTTGTATTATTTTTGTCTGATCCAATACATGGCTGAATGGTCGGAGTGTACTTAACTGCATCACATCTTAAAGGCCCATTTAGAAATTGTGTGTTTTGAGCTCAGTGAACTGTATAGCACTAAATTGCTCCATGGTGGACTTTGCTTGCAATAAGATAATTATATGTTTGCACTTTATGGAATTAGATAACACTGTTATCCAGAGCAACTGAAACAGCAGGATATGTTTCATCTGAGATTAAGTCAAAACTTGACTCAAAGTGTATAAGAGTTAAACATTCATTTTAAGGAATAGTTTGTATTATTCAGACCTGCAAACTCACAAGAGATGAAAAAGGTGTTTGTAAACTCAAGCCCTGTAGGGGGTTCTGGGGCTTCTACTAGAATACGTTTACATGCCTTAATGTTCACACATTTTTTTATCATACTGACGATTGCTAGAGCACCTCTTTTGACCCTCTGTCTGAAACGCTCTGTTTTAGCTTCTGTCTCTTTAAGGCCCCCCTCCCTAAAAGCCCAGTCTACTCTGATTGGTCAGTCCCCACGTGCCAGAGCAGGTACTGGCCACTTGACCCCCCCAAAAAAATCTTCTGATCTACACGAGTTACGTGAATGACATATTTGGGTTGTAAACAGCAAGTTTTGCCGAAAAGCAACTAGTTGTACTAGTAGTATGATTTTATATAAGGGTCAAAGGAGTAAGACTTGGTTTTATGGCCAATAATTTATTATAGTATAGTAGGTTTAAATTAAGGGCTGGGTTAGTTGTGAGGATTAAAGTCGGGGAGCTAGGGAATACATTAGAGTCAATGAGGGTCCTCAAAAGCACAGCAAAGTTCAAAGGTGTGTGTGTGTGTGTGTGTGTGGCGCAGTTTGAGAGAGCTTGAGGCCCAGGGAAAAAAACAGTAGGACGCTCTCTCTGCCTTGCTTTTCGCAGTCATTGCTAATGAGACAAGAACACGCTTCCAGACAAATCCTAAGTACATTCCAAAGACATGAAAAAATCTGACCTGAAGAAACCTTTTGCACTATTTTGGCATTGTTTCGAATTTCTAGAAACTTTCCTGATGTATTTTTATGCAAAAATCTAAAGTGCACATAAAAAATGGTAGATAAAAATATACTAACTGTGGCGATGAACCTGTAACTGATACTCTAGAAATTGATTTAGAATGTAATTATTTTTGGCATGGCTGTGCACACGTGTTCTACATGATAGTATAATAGCATGATGTGCGAATCCAATCTGTTCCGTGTGCCTTTATTCTTGTATTTCCCTCTCTAATTCTGTCTTACTATGAAGTCACCTGTTTTGCTTTCTCTTTCCATCTCTGAACATCAACCTGCATAAGACCCCTAGAACTAATAAAAGGTGAGAAGCTATTTAACACTTTGTGTCATGGCCCTGGCTTGAACTGTGTCCCCAAGCTGGTTAGCTGGTGACACCCATTTTTTAAAATTTACTTCTCGGCCAACCATTCCCCCCTCCTTTCACATGTATTCTCTCTCTAAACACAAGCAAAGTAGGTTGTGTTGCCAACTCTGAAATGGGATCAAACCCAACTGCAGTTAAAAGGCTTAGGTTAATCTGATTTTCTCTGTGGTTCCACCAAAAGCTAGACCTGAGCCAGGGAGCTGACACGCCATGAATGAGACTGGGAGATAACAGAGCACACAACAGGAGACAATGGATCGCTCCTCATTAGCTTAGTAAACCGAGGGTTGATCTGACATATTAAGAGTGTAACAGTGAAGGTTGTGTGTATACAGCATGTGTTTGGGTGTGAGCATGTATGTGTTTATTTCATTGTACCATGTGTCTGTGCAGGGACAGACATGTATGATTGTGTTTATGATATAGTTTGTGCTAAACAGAAAAAGGATAGTCACAACACAAACACATAACCTGCTGACCTGTGTTTTCACAGAAAGAACCACATACAGTACGCCATATGCTTTGTTGCTTGCAGCTTGATTTAGGTATAAAAAAATGAGTTTACTTCTAATTAGCCATCCAATCCTGCTATCAATAAAGTGATAATGTCAATGGCAACATTGAACTAAACAACCACTCTTCTGTGAAAAGATTTCGAGCCAAAACAATTCAACTCTGAATTCAACTGAAAAATAACAGGTGTTGTGTTTGCTGTAATTAATTATGCTCGTGTAGCAGACATATAAAGAAGGCGAAACAGGCTAGACACTGAACAAAGCAGCCATAACCCTTTTGAACTTCAGATTTCCTTTTCACAGAGGCCAGATGAAGTGAGCAAAGTGCACGTTCTCTTGGTCCGGAGGCATATGATATGCATAAGGGGAAAGAGGGCAGCTCGCTAGTGTTTGACATCTATTCCAGGTGAAAGACAAATGGACTTAATTATGCCTATTTCCAAGAGCTGCTGCCCTGTCATTTTAAAATTGATTAACATCATTCTGGGGAGCTAAAACAAAATTGAAGTTTATTTTACAAGCAAACATCTGTTGGCTGATGCTTAAATCTCTGGACTCCTCCTTTGGCAGCTTATTTTACTGAATAAATAAGTGCAAGTTCTGGAAAAGAGTCGACATCAAAGTACTTCAACATATCAGACAACCGCCATCTGCTTTAATAGAACTGTCCAATATTTACCCCAGAATGTATATTGTAAAGTAAGAGAACACCATAGAAAAATGTGGGGAACCTTGTTCTAATGATAACTTTAAACTTCATAGCAAGCTTGAGAGTACGTTTATATTTATGTTGGATTATAAAATTGTCAGTTCCAAGCATTGATGGGTCTACAAATGTGCTATTTTTGTTGTAGTCTCAGTCTTCATCATGAGTTGTGTCACTATATTACACAACAGACCCGCCTCTCAGAAAAAGGACAATGAGATGAGATTTAATGTGACATTCTTGACTATTATTAGTTTTATTTCCAACAGATACCCCATGTTGTTCTGTACAAGGCTAGAAACAATGACAATAATTGGTTGCATCAATATTTGTTAAATGTTCATTAAAGTCGTTCTTTCAGTGTGATTGGCTTCATCCTCTGCTTTACCCTGATTTCAGTTTGAAATGCACACTTGGTTCTTTTTTACACCAGGCCTGTATTAAAGTCTGACGACTGCATAAACCAGTGGACCATGTGGACTACTCAAGTATATTGATATTAATAATGAATTAATAAAGAGAGGATAAACGACAGATAACAACAGATAATTAATTGGGCTATGTTAGCCTAGCATTGTTCTCATGCTGACATGACAAACCTAAAAACATGCAACTTATCCACAGTGTCAACCTATGCCCCTACTGTATGTATTATGAAGTCAAATGCATGCATTCATGTGATTTTGATCATAAATAATAGCATAAAGCCAAATTTAAGCCTTTATCAGGATCTTTGCATGTGTATGTGCTTGCAGGTGTGTGTGAGTTTGTGGCAGAGAGATACTCTTTGCTGCAGAGGCAGAATGAAGAGAAGAAAATATGCATCAATTTATCAATGGCAGAGATTCATTAAGGCTGTGTGAAATCATCTTGTTTGCTCCAAATACCCAGACCTACAGTGCGTTTATACGGCCTCCACCTCATGTCGTTCCAGAAAGAATGGCATGTCTGTGTTTCTCGACAAGACACAAATAAAAGAAACAGGGCAACTGCTAGCTTGAATATTGGATGTGGCCAAATTGCTCTGATCGGACAGTTGCCAAACAACATGATTACCTCTCAAGAGACCAAAGGGTTTCAGAGAAAGACAGAGTGCCAGCACTGCAGATTTTCTTAGAGTATTGTGAATAAAAAAATTAACTTAATGATGGAGAGAAATTCAGCAGCATTAAGTTGAATTGGTTGCAAAGCTATTTTTTTTTTGTCCAGCCTAGTTTATCCTGTCATTACCTAAACTTTTGTTGGTCTGAATTCAGTTCAGTTCAATTCAATTCAACTGGTCTCTCTTTGGTAGAGAGAGATATGTATGATATATGAGTTGTTCATTAGTGAGTTGATTCACTTATGCATGTCTCTCTCTAAAGTCTCTATACTTGCCATTAATTAGAGAAAAGATGCTACAAATACCAGCTCTCAGCACCAGCGTAGACGCAGTGAATCCCCGGGCCCAAAACGCTTTCTTCACACTACTTTCTCCAGTTTTCAAAGGTAAAGATGCAGTTACTGACAACAACTAGTGGAAACTATGTTTTTATATCATTCTAAAAATAACATGGAGGAGAAAATTGTTTCCCCCATGCCCCCCAGTGGTTACCCCTGAGGCTGAAAATGAGCGTTAGAAAGCCTTTGACCCAAGGCTAACACATTTTCATTCAATCTCTCAGCCGACTCCAACAGAGCTCTGCACAATAATAAAAAAAAGAGACTCTATAGAGATAAGACAATAACTGAGATTCAAAAATTGAGAGGAAATAAATGAATGAAAATGAACAGATATTGTCAGATGCTCCTGTCATTTGTCTGCCCCTTGTAGATAGACATAATACAAAAAAGACTGGAATAGCAAAACTGGAGAATATGTCAGCAGTGAGTATTCGGATTCTGGATGTAATGTTCCTTTGTTTGGCTCTTAATTACGGTGTGAAATATTTCACTGCATTTCTCTCTAATGAGAGCATTAAAAAACCTTTTCTTTTACAATGCTGGGAGCCAGCAATGATCTTTTTGCTGGAAGACTAATCATCTCTGTGTGATTAGGAGCTGAAGGTTAATGTGGGCTCTCGCAGATGGGAGACGGAGCGAGGTGGGAGTGAGGGAGATCAAACCAGACAATGTTCTAGAAAGGCGCATGCGGCCGGCATTGCAGAGGCACAGGGGGGCTATAAGTGGTTAAGAGTCTGTGGATCAAGGGGAGGAGAGGCCTGAGCCTCATTACACATGTAAATGCAGCTTCCAGCATGGAGGCCCCACTTTAAAGCCTTGCTTTTTTAATTATTCTTTTGCTCTGCACATGGTAATTGGGTCTAACTTGGCCCAGGGCCTGTTGACTATGTAAGGAGAATAAAACACCCTAATGACTTTGTCCATTTTTAATGGTGATCAGTGGAAAGATCCAGCCTCCTATTGGATTGGAAATAACCGTGGTATTGCATTTGTTCTTGATTTTTCGGGCAGACACATATAAAAATCATTCTAGAATTACATTTTGTCACCTGTTTGCCATTTAGGAATGTATGTGTTAACTGCTGTATCACTGTTTTTGTGACATAGTTTAACAAATAAAATAGGCAGAAAACCACCATAAAGAGAACACAATTCCTCTGGCTGTAGCTTTTGCAGCAATGGAAATAATTGATGATTGATGTTTATCATGAAGAGCTTTATTAAATGGCATGCAGAAAACTTTTTGGCAGGTAGAATAATCATACAAACTGTGCATCTATTCTAATGAGAATTTCCCAAAAATTGTTCAAATCCAGTTTTGAAATTTGTGAAATATGAATCCTACTGACTTTTAATCTGCATCCAACATAAAAAAAACATTTAAAAAAATGTGTTCTTTAGAAAACAGTTTGTTTTTGGCTTTCTTTCTGACACTCTTTGGAAAATGGAGTAAATTGCATTTGGTTTGAAGTGTCAGATACATAATAGCGTGCAACTGAAAATGGTTCAAATGAGTGGGACAACAAGTCTTTACAGAAATAGTTGTGATTAAATATTCTAAACTCAAGGACTATGGAATGTGGTCGAAAGCTCAGGAAAAAGCTATTCTATCACAGATACTGTATGTGTTCTATGGTCTTTTTCTTTGTCTTTTCATGGTTTTATCGATGCACTAGTACAGGTAACATAAATGTAACTTATTATGTAACCTTCCTTTAGTCCTGGCATTTTATCTTCAAAGTATTATGCCAGTTGTCAGTTTTGCCTTTTGCCACTTTGTGACTTTTACATTTTAACAAGTGTGTTAAAAAGGTCAGACTCAATTTCATTCTTTTGTTTGTTATACATCGTTAAAACTTCTGCGTGTGTGCACTTCTATTTCACTTATCAGTTTTTTCACATATCCGTCACTTCTCTTCATATAACATGTATTATTGCAGATGAGTCTCTTGCAATATATACACATCACATAATGCTGTATCGCTTTATTGGTCCATCATGGTGCATGTAACACCCTGGAAATTATGATGTTGATGTCTAAATCAAAAATAATGTAGATAGCAGGAAGGTACTAAACATTGGCTTTTTGTAGTAACCACACAGGCTTTGTGTGACGCTAAAAAAGCTACTGATTTAAAGACGGAGACAGAGACCATGTTGCTACCTGTGACTCACCAATTTAGTGTAAATCAAATGAGCTCAGACATCTTCATTGACGTTCTAAAAGGTTATTCTGTCTAACAATACTTTCAGTGAAGATGGAAGTCAGAATTAGTGATGTTACGTTCATGAACAATCTTTTCAACGGCTCTTTGGTGCGAACAAAAGGTAAGCGAGTCGTACTTGGTATGAGCTGTTCTTTTAATCTTTCTTTAATCTTTGTGCCCAAAAAAAATTTAAATAAAAAAAACAATAAGGAACAGAGCCATAAGATCCGGCTCCGTCAGAATTGAGAACTTTGTCTTCTATGTTTTGTCTATGACCTTTTTACTGCCTGCCTGAGTGACTCACTTAAGATAAACCAGCTTTAACATCATGGCTTTTAGGTATAGAGAACAGTGAAAACTAAGAATATTATTAATTGTTTACAACCTCATTGTTGTTTGGCCTATTTTTGCTTCAATGATACTTTGTGTGAATTTAATTGAATGGAGCTTTTAACTCTCTTATTTTTGTGTTAATTGCCTATTCATAAATTGCTTGTTTAAATGCATTCATTTCTTCCTACAGTATTATTATGATTAATGTATTATGCAAGACAAAATAATTCATGTATTAATATACTACCCACAGCTGAGTATACTTGAGCTTACTTCACATCAATAATTAGCTTTATATTGTGTGGGCTGTGTGCTGCTTTTAGTGCTGCCTTTTCAAACTGATTAACTCACAGGTAATACAATTCTTTGTGGCATTGTTACAGATCTTTTTATTATTATTATTATGTTAATGTTAATGTATTAGTGCTTTTGTACAACACTGTTTTCAAATGCCCTAACTCCTGCCTTCATTATCATCAACATTAATGAAATGGAAGATCAATCTGTGAAGCTACGGTAACTTGATCAGCACAACATTCATCTTTAACTTGTAGCCCAGCAAACAGAAATCATGGATTTGTTTTGTTCCATTTCATTTTCACTTTCACTATAAATGTAGAGATTTAATTCTTACTGTGAAAATAGGCAATTGTCTGATTTTAATTTTGAATCAAGGAAAACTTACCTGGCCTGGTTTGGCATCTTCACAAATAGAGGCTTCGTATGGTGTGGCCAGTTCAGGAGGGTTGTCATTTACATCCAGAATCCGAATACTCACTGCTGAGTGGGACAACATGGTGTGGTTATCTACAAAGAGACAGGAAAAAAAAAATCAACTACATCCGTCTAGAGATATTTAAATAGCCGTTCTTGTGGCAGATATGTCTTTGCACGACAGTCAAACTGCATTTGCAACAACAAAATATTTAGTGACTGATGGTGTGAAACAAATCACAATGAACATAATGGTCAGATAAAGTAGAACGCCACACATAACACCAGTTCCTGGAAATTGAATGACTGAGGTTGGAGTCTTTCTCAACAGGCTGTCTACACTGGAGGCGTTTCAGTCACAGTTTTTTAGTCGTCCCTCTTGTGAGCATCCAACAGAACAGATATGCCTTTACTTTAATCAATAAAGCTGTCTACATAGGCTAGAAAATGACCCGCTTTCCGCTTGTGCTGTACACCTGTAATACACATGAGTATTTTCACATTTCAGTTTTCTTTAGACGTATGTGTGTAACCATAAGGATTGTGCACTGGGCTGTGAGCACTGCCAAAATGCAACTGACCACGCAGCAGTCTTACACCTTGTCTACACCAGCCTCTTATGGAAAAATCAGCATGTCAGCAGCAGCTGCAGCCCTCTGTCAATGTCTATACTGGGTATGCTCAGCCAAAAAAGTCCATGAGCAAGACTCTTAGGCCTTGAGACTGCCAGCCCAAATCAGTTTTTTGCCATATCCAGTTTGTATCCAGATTGATTTTAGAAAGTCTGGAAAGCCAAAAAACACATGAAATGTGAGTTTTGCTAATCTGATCCAAGCTGCTTTTGGAGGTGGTTTGAAAAGCAATTCCAATCGGATTTCAACAGATGCATCTCAGTCCGGACCTGATGACAACGTCAAATCCAGAGTGACGGAAGTGCATCAGAGCAGCTGTTTGCGATTGTTTGGAGGGTGAGTTGATGGATCTTATTTCTCATGCTTCCGCGTTGGAAAGTTGTGTCACCAGCGTTCGCAGTTTAACCTACGTCATTGCCACAGTAACACATGCAGATAGGTTAGTGATGGCTGCACACACATATCCGATCTGATCACAGCACAGACAGTCTGTCTTAAAGATCTGATCTGAGAAGCAAATCTGATTTGCCTGCAGTCTGAACAAAGCCTCAGTCTTTAGTACAAGTGAGACAAGACTCAGATGGATGCAATTTTCCACAAGGATGCAGACACTTGGTTTGTCATAGTGGCTGAAGTGCTTAAGGATTTTATTCTAATGCCTCCTCAAATTGCACCCATTACCTGAATAACACCTCCAGGCACCAGTGAGTGACATGAAAATGGTACCAAAGATTCCATTTTTGTCTCTAGGTCCTCACTATCTGATAATGACACAACAGTATTTAGCTGTTTAATAGCTTGAGTGCAGGAGACACACCTCAGCACAATGATAATTACAAATAAATGCTTTTGACAAAATTGCAAATGTGTGCTGTCATTTTATTTTCATGTCATTTTCTTCTAGATTAAACCCAAGGAATAACACCACAATGCACTCCCAAGACATTTTTCTTAATGGGCCAGAATGTAAACGTGGGAGTGGAAAAGAATATATAATTGGTACAATCAAAACCCACTTCAAATTAGCTTGACTTCTTCTTGAATCTTAATTCCCATTCTTAATCATATGATAATGTCTGATGGAATTTCCATTTTACTCATAAAACACTATGTACAGTACTGAAGGGAGCCTGAAGCCCCTTGCGTGTGCGTGCTTATGTAAGAGGTGAGTTAGAGAGAGAGAAAGAACATTATCTCTGTGTTAAATGATTTGGTTGCTTCAGTGTTTGTCTGGATAGCCTGGTTAATTAGAGTACATACAGCTTATGAATAAATCAGTATACACAGCTTTCACCACCCAGCTCATAAATCCTACAGAAAATGTAACATGCAGCCACTGACAACTACTCAATGGTGGAAAAACATACATAAATAGAAATATAGAAAGCAATAGAAAGAACTCCACTCAGTGTATTTAAATTCTTGTAAATATGGCAAATAGTTAAGTGCAATTAAGTTAACTCACTCTTAATAATGAGCAAATTCACCTTGTGACAACTTGTGACCACTGATGCATGTACTGTAACAACTAAATTAACATTTTGGTCTTGTATGTCTATTACACAAGTATGGATACATTTGGGCATCTACAAGTACTCAGTTAAATTTGGGGAACTCTTAAGATTAAGGTTAAAGTTAGAGAAAGATCACTTTTGTGATTAAAATACACAAACTTTGACTGCTGGTAGACAATACTTCTGTTTTTGCTTCTGTAAATAAACATGTTATTTCAATCAAGAACCAACACTCAACAACAACAGGTATAATTTGACCAATTGCAAGAGGTCAAATTGGTAGATTTAATAATGATTAACGCTCTTGTCTCTGATAATTGCCACTTGGTCATCTCGTAGCCCTGGAAACTGGACTAATGTCCTTAGAAAGACCCTCCGTTTCTCTCTACAAAATCAGTCTGTTATTCACAAGGATTTGGGGTCTCAGTAGTCACTTCTCCTCTAATTGGTATCTTAACAGAAATGTTTGAAATCATTGTTCCATAAAAAAGACATTATGGCATAAGAGTGAGGAGGCGTGTTTTCTTTAATTGATACATTTCCCCCACACTCAGCTTTCTTGCCCCACCTCAGCTCCTCCCTGTTTACTCTGTGTTGCCCACATTTGGATTTTCTGGCTTTTGTCATTTGTCACAGGATGATGTCACGGGTAAACTACAGGCTTCAAAAAGTACAACAAAAACCTAATGGGTGAACTCAGATGCACAATATCTGTGATTTTCTTCTGTCTATGACAGATGACAGAAATGGCGACCGCTGACATACAAATGGGCCACAAGCCAGATAGAAGAAAAGATGAGCCAGGTAAACAGGCAATCAATAGACTTTTGCAGACAAATTCTAAAGTCTGTCTTTTCCTATCTCACCACACAGTTCTGCCCGACAGTGGCACAGCAGCTAATGAGAATGGTCTCAACTAATAGCATAATCCTCACATCAATGCCGGGTTTTAATTGACTGTTTTTTTGCCAGAGCAGCAAGAACATAAATGCAAAGAGAGCCCCACCAGTGCTAGATATCGCCTCTCTTCTTCTAATTCCATCTTCACATTATGCTGCTGTCCCCGCTGTGCCAGAATGAAAACCAGCAATCATCAGATGTTACACATTTTACATTTCAATTCCCAGAATTGAAAACAGATGAAACAATGTGAGAATGCCCCGCCTCTACCCACCCCAAACTCCCTCCATGGGGAAAAAGAGTTATTCAGTGAGACAGGTTCATTCATCTGGACCAAGTAGCGCTGTTCTAAATCTGTCTGCAGATAGAGACGAAGAATAAAGGGATTTCAACAGATTATTGGCATGCTCTGCATCTGTGCGGCACTCAACAGCTGTTGCGAATCTCTCAAAATGACTGTATAGTAGAGCTCTCAGGCACTGAATTTTACTGACATAACTTCGTGGAGGACAGATAAGGGATGTGAGAGTACATGTCTTTTCTACATGTGCGTGCCTGTATGTGTGTGTGGGTGTGTGTCAGGAGTGCCATGCTCCTTGTGACCAAATGGTTCATCTTCTTCGCTGGAGGAAACAGTTTGGTTTAAAATGTCACTTTTGTCAGGAGGGGAAAATGAGTATTGAAATGTACTCAACAGCATCTGCTTCTGGTGTCTTTACTAAACCAGAGGATCGGCAGCGTAGACACAGAGGCTACAAAGTATTACGGCCATTTTTCTTCAGTTGCATAGTTCCAATATTACACACACTCACCAGTGTACAACCAAAATCTCATTTTTTTACAGTTTGAGTTTTTGTGTGTTTGAGAAGTAACAGCTCTTAATGACCCCTATGTAAACCAAACAAAACATTTCAAGTCCCTCCTAACACACAAAATAATTCAAAACATTCACCTAGTCACGGTGAAAGGACAAAAACATTCCACAATTACCCAAAGACAAAGGTTTTCACAAAAGCTAACAGATTCAGGTGTTGATTACCATTTGCATTGACGGCCACTCATTTCCATTACAATATCCAGGCAAAAAAATAAGGAAAATAATTTGCACCACTATCAAGATTAGACAGATTTAGCAACTGGGAATATGTGCATGTCTGATACACCAATGACAATCAAACATGCTTCTAAATGCATAGGTTTTATTTGTGCTGTGCCGGCTGCTTTTCATTTATTTCCAATACAAAAGAAAACTTCAAAATGAATGCAAACAACTATTTTGCTAAACCCATAACATTAAACACATACATAAGATGCCAATTAGACTTTCCATCTGAACACCAACTGAGCACAAACAACTTGGTGTCAGTTCTGCCCATGTTAACATGAGCCATAATACGAGATACCACAAGGCAGCTTCGGGGGTTAGAGACCGTTCAACCCAAGCAACCAATTAAAACAAACGCTCAGTGTAAACGCTACATGAAAAACACACACTAATTAATGCTTCATAAATATCACAACTATGGTTGTATGATAACAATAACTTTACTAGCATTGACATTAGCGTTTTAATGATGCGTTCTTGATGAATCCAGATTTATATTTCTTGGCTATGAGCTCTGTTGCACTCTGTCATTGTGACTTGAATACGTTTTTGTGTCAATGCTGGAAGTTAAGAGTCGCTGTAATCCTAAAACAATAACCTCTTTAATGTAACTTGTTACAAAGACAGCTAGAGTACAGCTTAGTACGCTTTGACTTTTCTGGCAGAAACATTCTTAACCTCCTTGTTCTCCTGAGGTACCCACACAGTCTCTATTAGTCAGACCTTTTTGTTAACTGATGTCAAGACACATGTCTCGGTGTAGCACAAGACTGTTTTGTCAATATTGCTTGTAAAGAACTTGGTAATGCTGAAAATCTTGAACGTCCTTTGTTTGAACACAGAGAAATACAGATTGGTTCATTGAACCAAGGACACTTTGACAGGAGGAACCGGGGATCGAACCACCAACCCGGGGATTAATGGGCGTCCCACCCTACCGTCTGAGGCACAGCCGCCCTGTCTCACCTTTAACTGATATCGATCCTCTTGACCAATAAGTGAAGGTCTTATACAGAAACACATTAAAGAGACGCAACATTTCCAAGTTTCCTAACAGTAAAACATGTGATGCTAATCAGCGCAATAATAATAATAATAATATATATTATTATATATATAAATGATAATAATAACTGCAGGACACCAGTGGTAGATGCATCAACATCTATCCAATTTGTAGACTGCTACTGTATGAATCACATCAATACACAACAAATAACAACATTTAGATAACCCTGATGACAATGGTAGTTCTATGTAACCATTATCTTTGCAATATTTTGTGACTAATACAATGCAAATAAGCAACTCTGTGGCATTGAGTACCGAAAATGTCCCATAAGCACTCTACATACTATTAACTACTATTTGAATAATTAATTATGTCAAATGTACAAAAAAAAAAAACTATTTGAGTATTCAGGATTCTTCTCCTCCTCATTAACTACACTGACAGTAAGGACATGTGAGTGATTATATAACAGGACAGGCCAACAGTACACATTATCCAGGTCACAAACTCTGTCCCCTGATTACACATTATTATGTCTGCCCACTCTTGTTGACAGATGTGTTTTGCATTACAATAGCATCTACTACATTAGCACTTTAAACCATCTGTGGTGCATAATAATAATAATAAAAAAACATTTCCTGTTTTGCACTTTAATCTCAATTTGACTCCCAGTTTAATGTGAACTTCGCAGGTTCAATTTAATTCAAGAAAGTAGGACTGCTTTGTTTTTGAGATCCATTTTTTTTTTCACATTTTCCAACAAAAGAGACATTTATCTCCCTTCACAATGTTGCAACAAGTGTGTGATTCATTTGGAGTCGCAGAGAATAATGTTCTGACGCCATACAAATCAAACAGTGTGCATTTGTTTGCCAGACAGTAAATGGGCAAAGTTATGCTGTAGAAAATGTCTCTTCCCTGCAACAGTGCAAAAGATAAAGACTTTCCAGCTACTTCGGTATCTTTTTGCCCTCAGGGTGATGCTCTTTTTTTTCACCTACCTGTCTGGGTAAAAAAGCAGTTTTGCAAGGTGATATCATACTTGCTATCAGTTCTCGAAAATTATATGTCACTCTAACTTACCCCAATATGTTTCTATGGAGAAGACTGTCAGGTAGTACGAGTACCCAGGCTAGTGACAGTGCAGTTAAATGCTCCTCCTGTACTCAGGAGGTTCTGTGTTCTCTGGAAGGGAGACAAGTACTGTACAGATGAGAGGTTGTTTCCTCTTTTACAGTGGAAATGGCTGCAGGAAGAGATGCTAGTGGGTACTTTTAATTGGGTGAATTTGAAGACATGCAGAGGTGCAGTGGTTAGCACTGTCACCTGACAGCAAGTGGGTTCTGGGTTCAAACCGGTCAACTGGGGCCCTTCTGTGTGGAGCTTGCATGTTCTCTCCGTGTCCGTGTGGGTTCTCTTCGGGCAGTCCGGCCTCCTCCCACCATCCAAAGACATGAAGGTTAGGTTAGTTGATGACTCTAAATTGCGTGTCCCTAAAATTGGTCCCTAAAATTGGTGTGACTGTGAGTGTGAATGTTTGTCTGTCTCTATGTGTCATCCCTGTGATTGAGATGGTGTACCCCGCCTCTCGCCCACTGTCAGCTGGGATTGGCTCCAGCGACCCTCTGAGGATAAGCGGTATAGAAATAGATGGATGGATGAAGACATGCAATGTGTGTGCATATTCATGTTTGAGTGCAGTTTGCTCATAGTGGCACTTGAACTAAAACATCTTTACTTAGTCCACAGACACATTTGCGGTAATTGACATTAAGCATGTTTTTTAGCCGGGGGTTAATCCTTGGGCATGGACTCCAAGCATTGTCAGAAAGCTGTCCAATGCTGATACAGCGGCGGCAATAGAAAAGTTCAAAGGTCAGTATTTGACTGGAGGAATAATTAAGGGTTGTGCCACACAATTCTAGTCTTAACAACGTCCTCTATCAAGATGACCTTGTGGCTCTCCGCCCTCTCAGCCTTAATGAGCAGAGGGACCCAGTAAAAAAAGAAGAACAAAATCATTATGTAGAAAATTAAGTCAAAATACTCTAGCTAGCTAGCCATCACCCCTCTATTCCCATCTCTCCTGTGGATTTTTTTCTTTCTATGTCTCTCCTTCTTAATTTTTTTTTAAACTTCTTTCTGTCTCTTGTCTGTGTGTTTACAGCTCTGTGACTCTGTGAGCTAACAGGCAATAAAGAAACATTCTGGATAGGAATTTCTATGGTGTTGACCACTGACTCTGTCTGTCTGGATGTTTCCTTGGAAGGCAATGTGAGAGGCTTTATCTATCAAGTGCAGGCATGTGTTTATGTCTGATATTGGAAGGGTTAGGACCGTTTTAAATGTTCAATTAACATAAAAATGTGCCTATGACATAATGCCAAGCACAAAGAGGTAGAGCACAAAAGCACCCAAATTGCTCCGGGAATTACAGCTTGAAAGAAAAAAGACTGGTTTAATTTTGTCTTGATGTTTGTGTTGGGTGAGACTGCTTACTATTAAGTTTAGGCTGTATTGACTATTGGAGTAATCACAGTCTGAGGCTATTTGAGAGAGGAAAAAATAAGAAGACATTTTAAAACCAGCTTTGTTTATGTGCATTGTTTTCTTTTTCCTTCTTGTGTGCAATGGTGAATACTAGTTAGACGCAGAATGCAATCTCTTCTGCTTTCACTGCAATCCCAGAATCACTTCATCTGTATGAGATTGAAAAAGTGGGGAATACTAGGCCTCCTCCTTTCTCAAGTTTACTTCTAATGGTATAGTAATAACTTCCCAGCTCCCCAAAGTTATTACATTGTTTATTTTCTTTGCAATGACAAAATGACCCAATGAGATGAAAAAATATAAGCCTTTCCTTGTTTTGTCATTGTCAGTGATATGTTTGTCAGCTGTAATACAAGCGATAAAATAATGACTGTATTTTCACACTGGTATCAGAAAGAAAACTACCATCGCATAGATTGCTACCACCGGGGACTATGACGTCCTTGTTGGGCTGGCAGAACATATGAAAAACAGTTCAGTGCAGGTTTCGAGCAGACCAGCTGTTCTGCCTGTGAAGCTGAACAATATACAGTAAAGCAATTTGTGATCCAACAGTAAATAAAATGGTAGCCCAACCACCAAAATGTGAAACTTCTTAAGCACTGGAAGCTGCTATCACTCCCAAATTGATTGGAAGGTCTAACAAGCACTACAACAACAAATAAATCAAAACAAATACATTTAAACGAAGTTAGTTATATTTTCCAATGATATAAAAGTTGTGTATTCATTAGTAATCTTAACAATATTTTCAATTATGACCAGTTAAGAGACCAGTTAAAAATTATTTTTTATCTAGTCAAACAAGCACCAGTGGGTTCTGCAGTATGTAAAACTATGTGCTACACAAATTAATTGCATTGAGTGCATTAAACTGTGTATTTTGTTAAGAGTTATTAATCCATTCTCATCCCACAACAGTGTATCAAGTTCTCAGATAATATATTTTGTTCACAACAAATTCCTACGTCCATAAAAGTGCTGTTCTACTATCGTACAATACTTTCCTATTCCCTGACTTTCTCAAAGCTGAAAGCCACAACACTCTGCTGCTGAAAATGTGCCAAAAGCTTTGGTAGCTAATGATGCACAGCCGTTTGAGGTTGTCTGTCACCCCTGATCACCCCTGGTGGGAGTCGGCAAATGTTGGACAGCTAATTCGACTTGTACAGTGTCCATCACTGGCAGGCACTTGGTGTAGACAAAGCTTTTCAATCATGAGAGCAATTTTAACTTTCTTATTTTAAATACTGGGCCACTAAAGTCTACTTTAGAGTAATCTTAGATGCCCTTCATCTAAGTTTTGTTATTGTTTCCTTAGTTTTGACAGTGATATGAGACAGAGGAATACATGGCTGCTAGATTAACTGTAATTGTGAACGATTGTAATTATTTGTTCATTTCACTGCTATTGTCTAAATGCCGCATTTCTTCAAGGCTTTGTTTTGACATGTTAAGATGTTAAGAGTCTCACATGGAGTGAAAATGTCAAAACAAGCTTTCAAAACAATTAATTTTTGGCTTGGATTGCACCTGGTGGAGTTAATTATACCCACTTGTTGAAATTGACTTTACAGAGTTTCATCAACTTTCAGAAATGTTGGCAAGGTGAAAAAGTCACCAGATAATCTTCCCAGCAGTATGAAGATGTACAAATCCTATGTGTGATAAGCTCTATTTGAAAAGGAATGCAATGTACCTGCTTCTACAGCCTTCACAGTGATATTGTGCCAGCCTGCGGTCTCTCGGTCCAATATCTTGCCCAGTGTGATGGCACCGGAATCAGGATTGATATGGAAGATCATCTCCTGGTCTGTGGTCCGATCGATGGAGAACCTGTAACAACAGACACAAAAAAAACATAGATGTTGAGAAAGAGAAGTAGTAAGTCTGAGCGAGGCGAGAGAGTCAATAATTATACAGGATGTTCAAGTTTTAAACAATTTAATTAGGGTTTTTGCATTATTTTCCTTAAGAGCTTAACAAGGACTTGGAGTTGACTTTGGGCTACACTGAATAACAACAACTCATACAGAAGGGACCAGGGTTAAAGTCATTATATTTTGAAGTAATTTACTGGAGACATTTGTGACCTTAATAACAATGTGTCCCTTGACTGCAAGTGGCTACATAGTGACTCTTTCCTTGCCTATTCAGAGTAAAAAAAATAAACATTAAATTTTCATTGTGCACTCTAAAATAACCACACATGCATCTTTCCCTCTTTGGGGTACTTGATGCTTGGAAAAGATTGGCGAGTCAACAAAATTCTGCTGAAAGGTTTCTTTATTCTTAGTTACTCTCCCCTACACACACACACACACACACACACACACACACACACACACACACACAGCAGCTGGCTGCCCACATAAACCATAATAAAGTACCTTGGGCATTATAAGCACATGCCAGCCGGCATTCTTCCAGATCTCTTGAGAATGATGGTCACATGTTGTGGATATATAACATAATGTTAAAAGAACAAACAACAAATGGAATAAATAGGTTTCTGATGATGCTTTCATTTATACAGTTGAGTGGGTGTAGAATTGCATTTGCGTTGGTATTTAATTAATGTCACGGGATGGTAATAAATAAAAAAACTGATTCTGATAGTTCTTCTACTGTTTATTAGCCATTGTGTAACTAGATTTGGACAGAATGACCTCAACATAACCTTGGTTTGAAATGAGATGTTGCCCGTTCACATGAAAATCAACACTTGAATTTAAAATGACACTATGGCCAGTGAACCACTCAGTGTCTAAGGTACTGAACATTAGTTACACACTTACACACACACGCACAATCATTCGGCCTACTTGTACGTGTATGTGCTTTCATGTATTTGTCAGTGTGCATCCCTATTACATCTAACATTAACATGCAGTTTGGCTAAATTACATTTTTACCTGCCATTGGCATTTGCCTCCAGTATAAACATTCAAATTTGATTGATTTGACTTCAAACTCCTTTACCAAACCTCAAATAGTGCTGCAAAATATCTCATTGAATATCATTTATTTTTTCTTAGAAACTGGATTCAGATCACAGACTTGACAGCATGACACGCCTACCATAATTATTAATCAAACGAAAACAAAAAATGTAACTTTGCGTTCCAGTACATGTCAGTTTTTTGGGGGGGATGGGAGTCAGGGGACATCATCACCATCAGAATCAAAACCATCTATCTTTCCAACCCAATTGTTCTGCATCACAAACCACAAACTTGGCTGCTGCACACATGGTTTTACGCCTGTCCATTATATAGGCAAAGTACTATTTATTCCCTTTAAACTAGATAATAATTGTTCTATTTCATTTGTTTTGTATAAGAACATCTTTTGATAAGTGCATCCAAGCAGCTTGCAGCTTGTTTTTGTTGTGGCCGAATTAATCTCTGATCAATAAAGGGTGGTCTTGCTGATCATATCCATAGTGCATGCATATTTTGTACTCATCACTAAGGGTGTGTGGTTATGCAGAGGTCAAAGAAGGTGTCTTGCCTAATGCCAGAGGCTATGAGCTCACTAACTTTGCCCAGTAGGTGGCTCCTGGCCAACCACTCTCCCTCCCACTCACACACTCACTCATTCACTTACTTAAACACATGCACATGCATAAACACACATACACTCGTGTATGCTTACAAACGTATCGCACACTTTCAGCTCCAGGCTGCCAAGACGCTAGTGAACGACAGCGCAGCCATTGTGTTGTACTTTATTACACCTGGAACTCTGAGCCTCATGCATTTTTAATCGAGGTAATTTGCACAGGCACTGCGTGTGTCGGTGTATACTCTGTCAGTGAGACTGTCTTAGCCCTTATCTACATTCCCCTCTCACACTGCAATTGCTCTTCTGAGGACATATAAACCACAGTCCTTGGTACAGAAGATTACCAGATGATATTGTTTTTATCACACACAGTAATCTGAGAGAAAAAAGGTATACACTACTGCTTCATCCATTGTACAGGTCCCACCGTTCACCGTTGGCTTGTGCTTTCACACCATTGGCAAGAGGAATTGTTAAATAAAGATTATGCCTTTAAGCCCATGAGCTACCAATGTATCTATTGCAGCTACAGAGTTATAGTTCTTTAAAATCACATTTTTCATAGTAGAAGTTTTGCTCTAATAAAAATGTATCTACAGTGGTAAAGCAATACACAGTACCACTATGACTGTGTTAGCAATTTGTCCCATGATATCGACATTCATCATTCTAAGCAACAGTTTACATGTAACACGTGAGCAAAAGTTAGCCATAACCTTTTTTCTGATACAACAAGTAGCTTAAATCCGATATGCATTCGGCCATTTTCAACAGTATAGTGCATTTTTCTTTTTGGTGAAGTTGGCATTAGATTCCTTGTTGTACCTGACAGGTTTATTCTTCACATCTGGATCCCTGGCAGTGACAATGCCAACCAACGCTCCTACTTTGGCATCCTCCTGAACTTCCATGATAGCGCCCTCTGATGGTTGAAAGATGGGGGGCTCATCTATGTCCGACACGCTGACCCGGACAATGGTCTGGTCTCGGAACGAACCCAGGTCCACGAAGCGAGGGTCAACATGCTTATTTACTGCCTCCACCACGACATTGTGTGTGCGCTTGCTCTCGAAGTCCAGAGACTGAAAGAAAAACAAGATTCGGTTTCAAGAATTGTTTCATTTCACAAAAAGGGTATTTAAAGTGACACCTACTCAGCACTGAAATTGATGGTCAGAAGCTATATTGCAACAATACTGATGAATGAGAATAGACTGTTGCAATATTGATTCCAGACATCAGTGGCAGCACTGATCCAATGCATCAGTGTACACGTATCCCTTCTTGTTAGAGTTGATGGTTAATGAGGTTATTGTTGTGTCTGCAGCACCACCTAACCATATGTCAGAAAATGTGGTAAGTAGAATGATAAAGACTACCACATTGTTGACAGTCCATTGAACCAAAAAACTGCTGCTTACTAAATGTTTATTCTGCCATTAGGCCCCATTCACAACAGCAATTTGTCACACTTTTCACATCTGTGTATTCCAATAAAAAGATAGTACTGTTAGCATTCACCATTTTCTTTCTTATTTTTTGTCACAGAGTTCATGGTGAAAATAAGTTGAAAACAAACATGAAGACACATCACTGACAGGACTTGTCAAGCCTAAGTGGCTAACGAATGATCAGCAAAGTCCAATCATCTGTTTACTTAAGTGTATTTTGATGATGTTTTCTATACTGGTAAAAATCAATATTGGCTTGACAGACAACAATATTCTCAGTATCCCTTTAAGTTAACCATACCTTCTTGATGGATACAACAGCTTCCTGTGTCTCAACATCAGTTGTGACCTTGAAGAGCTCCCCTCCCTCTTTGATCAGATAGCTCATGTCTGTGTTCTCGCCCATGTCTGCATCCGTGGCAATGACGCGTCCAACTGGCGTCCCCACGGCCACCCCCTCTGACACCGAAAACTGGTACATCTCTGGTATATGGAATAGGTGGCCGAAGGTGGAAATTGTATGGACGCATAAAACAAGGAGAGTTAGGTTTAGCAAAGCAACAAAGGGATGAAGTGACAAAAAACAGTATAGGAAACACCACAAAGGAAGAAGGATGAGAAGCAACGGTAATGTGGAGAAGAAGAGGAAAATCACCAGTAGGTGAGGAAAGCTAGAAGCATGGCCGTGGGTGGAAAAGAAGGTGGGAAGTGAAGATATTGGTGGAACAGATGGATAGGGAGCAGAAAACAGAAAAGTGGGAGGGGGAAGGGATAAGAGAGTAACAAAGATAAAAAAGGTAAAGAGAGGAAGAGACAGGTGATGAAAAAATGAAGTTGGGATGGGATGATAATGAAAGAACAGCAACAAATAGGCAAATAGGCAGTTATTGTCAGTGTGATCATTGCATTCACATAAAAGGAAGTGCACAGAATATATTTATTTGTCCATACACAACAATTTCCTTCATTTGAATAAATCAATGTTTTGTTTGCACTTCATTAACAGTTGACAGTAGCTGTACTTATTTGCCTACCTATTAGAAGTCACATTGAATGTACATGATATTCCTGATACAATATAAATAGATTAATATAATATGTAATTATAACTGTATTGACATTTTATTAATGATAATAACAATAAAGCATGTATTATATTATGTAAGTGGTGTGCATGATCAAGACTATGATTACTTATAATGTATACAATCTGCCAGAGTTCATTATGAAGAAGATAAAAACTTATTGATAAAACTTTATTGTTCCCAAGAGGGAAATTATGTGAAAACATCAAAGTCCTTACATATACAGTATATCATCTTCCTTTCCATCTTATTTATGAAGATGCTTTCCAAACTCTATCAATTCCCCATACCATACAGACACTTCAGTCCTGCAGGGTTTATCCCTCTGACTGGGTAAATATGATTTACTGAGATAAAAAATGGATTTATACAGGGAAAAGAAAAGGTGTGTGGAGACATATCAAATACAATCAACTAGACTGTCAGATGCTCTTCCTCCAGCTATAACAAAAGTAATAGTGTTATGGTTTAACTCCAAAAAGATGGCAAAGTACAGAGATTAAAAGAAAGCAAGAGGGGGAAGTACAATTTTTTTCATTTAACAAATTATTATTTCAGTTAGTAGTAGCATTTAGCATGTTAAAATGTCGTTTTGTTGGGAAGAACACCATATTAGGTGTTAGTGAAATATGACTTTTAAACCGTAAATACACCCAATTTATGTTGTGCTACATGTACTTCTGTTGGTGCAATATGTCAAGAAATAAACCTTTCAACGTTTGCTATCTTTGTACTGAATTAAGTGCTTGTGTGGTGAGGTGAGACAGACTGCCTTTTGAGCTGAATGGTTTAACTTCACCTGTTGTGCATGCATGCACTGAAAGCCGTTTAGCCCAAAAACCACCTCACCATCATAAATCCATAACAATTCAATGAGGGAGCAATCAACCATATTGATTCAGTCCTCTCACTTCAAAAGAATGATCAAACGTGCAGTGTATAATAAACTACTTTGTTATGGGCTGAAGGTTTGATTGGCCCATAAATTTAAATTAGGTGATTTTCTCAGACTACTTGCAGGCCATTTAGTATGGTCACTGATGCTGCCATTGCTTATTGGTGTCAGTAGCCTGCAGGTTGCAAACTATATTGTGCATCTTTTATCATCTTCTCTGTGTTTCTATGTCTTCGCTTTCACTTTCCTCATTATTTTTCCTCCCTCTCTTAATTCATACTTCTGTCTTACACACACTGTTATTTCTCTCTGTCACTTCCCCCCTCTCCTCCTGTGTCTCACCATCTCTTTCTCTGTCTAAAGTAAGCTAATGCACGGGAGACACTCACTCTGTGGGAAGCGCGGCGGGTTGTCATTAACGTCTGTGATCACTATGGTCACAGTGGTGGAGCCGGAGAGACCGCCCATTTGTCCTGCCATGTCTGTTGCCTTGACGACCAACTCGTAACGATCTTGCGTCTCACGGTCCAAATCTGCCACTGCTGTCATGATGATCCCTGATGATTAAGGAATGAAAGGGAGATTGAAGGAGAAAGACAGACGGATAAAGAGAGAGAGAGAGAGAGAGAGAGAGAGTTGGGAAGAGTAGGAGTAGTAAGTGAGGTCAATGGAAAGGTTACATTAGTGGTTAGCAGTTATGCAACAACCAACTATATTTCCCCTCTCAGTTTGAATATCAACTTCTGCTAGGCACTGTATTATAGAGACAGCGCATTCCATTTCACCTCCTCAGACTGGCTGGATGGAAGAGATTGTGTCATATTTGCTCCTCTACACATACACCATTTTATGGCTCAGCTGTATTAAAATGAATAATATATGGGGGCAGAATGAAGGCATGCCTCAGCTACCCTCAGCAGCATTACAACTCTTCCATGATGGATAAGACTGCAATCAAACCTGAGAAGTGGATTTTAAAAGAGCAAGCAAGGGACATAGAGAAACTGATATAATGTAGAGAGTGAGCTAGCAGGTCCACAGAGAGCTTCAGTAGCTTCATTTACTCCGGAGTGCACATTCTGTTGCATTTTAACAGAGTTAGTGATTAGTTCAACACAGGCCGTTGACTGAGTTAAGCCATAACAGTCTTTCAATTTAAAGAACTTTTATAAAATGTAAAAGGGCAACATCCTAATTTCAACTGAAGATCATCAGAACAACAATGAACTGACAAACATTTGTGGTAACTATGACAAACATTTGTGGAAACAAATCTGGTCCGCTTACGATGAAGAAATGCTGACAGGCCGACCAATTCCAGTGAAGGGTTATGTTAGATATGCTGATGTACAGTGCTGTGGAAAAGAACTCCCACCCACAACAACACAAGATGCTACTTCAGATCATAATGTCTCGTCACTGTTGGGGTGAAAGTATATGACATTTTCTTTGTGAAGTTTACATAAAAACTATATTTGGATGCTCAAAGAGACAGTACTGTGGTCTCTCTTTTTATTCTATATCTGTCTCCCTTATCCGCTCACAAACTAGCACATGGTCCATGGTTGGCACATCTCTTCTTTATTGGCCCAGCAGCAGCAACATCAGTAGCTGGCTGGTTTACTGTGCAGTGGTAATATAATTCCACTTTACCCCTTGGGATTTTCCACATCAGAATCTATTGATGCATTTCCTGGACTTGGTGTGCTGTCTCACTACCGAAGGTTTGCATTGTGTTGGGTACACAACTCACTGATTCCAGTCACATTTAGCCCAGGGCCATGTTCTGTGGGTAGCCAAAATGCAGTACATGCAGCACTGGAGTTAAGGCGGAAGGCAGATGACATGCTCCTCTTTCATCCACCAAAGACCAGAGGGGATGCATCTAAATTAGGGCTGTTAAAAATAAAGCCCCAATCCGCAACAAGTATACAGCACCATTGCTCCAAGATCACGGTAGAGACTACATGGTCTGTATTAATGAATGCAGTCAGTTAAGTCTGTGTGGTCCGCCTTCATAATGCATATCACGTAGCCTTAACATTAACCAATTTAACAGAGTAATAGGGCGGTGTACACCAACTGTGAAATAGTGCCTCAGCATGGTAATGCATTACATTAATATCAAATAAATGATGATGTTCCAATCATTTTTTTACTCACATCAATTGCATTTCTGTTCTCATCTCGCTAGGCAATGGGAATCTAATTCTAATGTGTACCTAGGAAATGAGCTGTTCTGTCATTTGGACCTTCATAGCTACTATAAGAATTGAAAAGAAGTAGTTTTGCCAGGCTAAGTTGTCAGCTTGCCTTGTGCTTCTGCCAGAGGGCCACTGTGTGTGCACTGTGTCAGCAACCAGTGATCTGTACGTATTGCTGCACTCAAGTTTTCACAGGAGGTTGCCATTGCACTCTTACAGTGTAGTAAACACTCTGGACAAACCTACAGCTGGCACATGAAACTGTCACCTGTGGCGTGGACAACACCAGGAAAAGCTGCATATCTCTACATCTACACTTTCAACCACTACATTCATGTACAGAACCCATGTTGTGTTTAACACAACCCACCCGTGTTCTTTTTGCTTTGAAATATAGAGCCTCCCATTGTTGCCAGCGTGCTTTGGAAGGGACCAGAAGAAGGAAGCAATTGGCTCGGTGTCAGTGCAAACCAAAAATGCCAATCATAAACAAGGAACAACGCACAGTTGACACAACTGCAGACCACACTTTTTCTTTCCATTTTGAGAAGCACACAGAAGCCCCTTGCAGAAGCTGCATTAATATAATTGCAGTGGTTTGTGGTCATGCATGCTGGAACACACACTAGCACAAAATGCATTCAGAGATCCTAAAGGCAAACTCAGTGGTACCCCGTGCTACTGTACACTGCACTGCATATTGTGTGTCATGGAAATTTTTTAAATTATTTTAATTACAACTTCTGTGAAATCTCTAAACACAAGTCTTACATAGGCCAGTCTGATTCTTTACTTCAAAACCTTTTTCATAAACCACTTAATGTCAAGTACTCTATTCCTGAATCAAAGATGAAGGTGTATGTTTTGATAGAATGCAGTGATAGAATATAGAGTAACGGAATAGCAAAGTAGGATTCAAAATATCAAATGTGTTTTACTGTGTAAAAATGGTACTATGATCTACTTTCAAATGAAAAAAAGGAAATGTCCCTTACAGTGTATGGTTCAGTCCTTGTAAAATCACCCCTTTGACTTAGATACTCAAAAACACCTACAGACAATTCCAGCATGAACAAGGCGACAGAAAAAACACAGTGACTTGCCGTTCAGTTTGTTGTCAGGGTGAGTGAGAGTGATATTAATGAGGCAGATTTCACAGCTGTTCTGTCTCGTCTTTATTTGACTCGCACCTATTGGGTTGGCCTGTCTGCCTTGAAAATGGGGAAAAAGGGGTGGGTGGAATGGGGGTCGTGAGCCAGAAGCTGGAATGAACCATCCAGTCCATCCTGGCTAGTCCCACCAAGGTAGAGTCATTTATCATCCTTGCTCCCAGGCTGACCAAATCAAAGTGGTGGAGACCAAAAAAGGAATCGTTAAAACTTCAGTGCTTTTCCCTAGAGGGGCATTCGGAGGCAATACCGATGCTAAGCTACTCCTGAAAGACTGTGGGTCAGGCCATATCACCCCAGAACAGTTGAGGAATGAGAGATTTTCCATTGTATAGCTAGGGGGAAAAACTGGATCTGGTGGAAATAAAACCTAGGACTCTGATATAAATGCTAGGAGATTATTCAGACAATATTGCTCTTCTTTGATCCTTAGCACTAATGGGGTAAAAAAAATTACGTTTTAGGCTTGTGCTAAAAACCCATTGCATTTTGGTCTGATGAAAACCAGCAGAGTCTAAACTAAATCAATAAAACAGGTGGTAATAATAACATGTTATATATATATTTTGGCATTTTGAGTGTTCGCTAAAAGGAGCCAGTAGTTATTGGCTTAAACCTTGTAAAGTTGCTTGTTTTTGGACGATTTATTTGATTATTTTGGCCACAAAGATTGATTGATCTGGGAATTATGGTCTCTGGGCTTTAGATTACTTAAGGTATTAAAGAAAAAATCAGGAGCACAATAAAATATGAGAAAAAACAATGGCAGCTGTAGGGAGTGCTGAATGTATGTGGTCTTTATCATTCTTACCTGTGTGCCTGTCAACAGTGAAAAACTTTTCTCCATCCAGTACACTGTAGACCACTCTGGCACTGCTCCCGTATGTAGGGTCGTCAGCATCTGATGCAGTAACCTTCATAACAGACGTTCCTGTTAAAAAGAGACAACATAATGTCAACAAACAGAGTATACAAACTTCTGAGCCAGAAGGCCACTGGGTTAACTTTAGACATGTGCTGCAATGTAGCTAGTGTATTCTGTAGATGCAAGGCAGATGTGGGGATGTGGGTGTTTTCTTTGTTTGTGAGTGTGTGTGTGTGTGTGTGTGTGTAAAACGCCAGTACTTTGTGAAGACCAATATGAGTTTCAGACCTTGAGAGTGAGGACATTTGTACAAAAGCAGGATATTGCACATTTGTGCACACACCTGTGTGTGTGTTCATATGTACTTGTCTGTGATTATACTTGGAAGAGGGAGGTTAATGCATTTGGGTACCACTGCTTTCATCTCTATGCACATAATTTTCCAAACAAATTTTTGGATGTTTCAAATTACCTTTTCACTACACCAATGCTCAGAGTTATTTTGCCTCTCATTGGCACAGAGGTTGTGCTCAGAGATGAAAGGAAACATGGAGTCATAAAGTCAACATTTTATCTTGAAAGGCTGTTAGAAGCTCAAGAAATCTAAAACAAACAATTACTTGTGATTACCGGCACTTAGGCATAAAATAATAGAGTAATTTCTACATGAAACCTTAAAATCTGGATTTGTGGAGCGACAGTGTTTAAGTCATTATTTCCCACTCAATGTAGTATATTTGTCAACAATGTGCATACACAGGCCTCTGGCAGCAAATACCGTGGTGTATCTCTCTATTTAGTCACACAGTTTAGTCAAAGCCCAGCCTTAAGCCTATAAAACTTTAAGGTTCTTAATTTTTAGGTTAAGACAACCGTATACTTGCCTTTTAGCATAGCACTTTTTTTTCTTCTATAAATAATTTCACTTACAGGAAGAGGAAAATAAAAAGGGAGACGTTCCTGGGCGCCATAGGTCCTCAAGGACAAGGAGTCAGTCTTTGTGTCCATCCCTCTGGCCAATGCTATGGGTAATTACTGACAGCTGGTGTTGTCCACCAAAGGTCATCGCTGTAGCCTTTCTCAGAGCCCTGTCATGCTACTGTCCAGCCACATAATGGCCATATGCTAATGATGCTAATTAGCGGGAAGTGTCAGAGCACTGTTTGTTTCCCGTCATCCAACGGAGCTCCTAAGGGGGAAAGAGGGAGGGAGAGGCCAGTGGATTATCATTAAAGTCACCTAGACATTATATCAGACAGCTCAGATCACTGTTCTGTTGCTGTCACCTATAGCACCCCTTTGTTCTCCATGTATGTAGATTGTAGCTGGCCGGTTTGCATGCTAACATGTAGCTAGCGTATGATGCAGCACTCTGCCTGGTCCATGATACTAGTGAAACAAATAAGGTTGTGCTATTTTGCAGCTATTTTGAACTTTGTGTCAATGTGACAAATTAGCTTAACAAGTGGTGGAAACAAATAAATAGATAGACAGATTAATGGATCAGTGTTTCTGTACAACACCAAAGAATCGTGAATTCTGGTACTGTCAACAACCTTGTGTGGTTTTCAGTTAAATCTGGATATATTGCAGCTCCCAGAGGATGCAAAGCAATGCATATTAAATAGGGTGGATTGAGCTTTTAATTCATATTCTGAGTCATATCATACATTGATTACATACAAATATGAAACCGTACACACCAGCCTGATCCTTAGAAGATAAAGATATGCTGCATCCCAACTGGAGGATGAGTGAGATATCATTCTTATCATATTGAAAACATAAGGCTATATAGAGTCTGGGTATTTTCATTACTTAACAGGCAGGGGTCTGTTAATTCTGTCTACCTGGTTGGCCCTACTGCTGTGGGTCCCATAAAGCCATTTTCGTCCATGGGATTACTCCCTTATCTTAATTTTCCCCAGGTAACAATCAGTTTGATGCTCAGTTGTTTCTGGGTACTGGCTGGCAGCAACGTCAGGTGGCTTGGAAGAACTATATAAATGCAAATTATTCTTTATTGTGTTTATATTACAAAAAAGAAGTGAAGCAGTGAGTTTGGCACTTGGGTTCTTATTAAAGCTCTGGCTTGCATCAGTGTTTTCATTGGGAGCAGTCATTACTTGCAGTGTCTGTTGGCATGGTTGGCATCTCACTTAAGCAGATTCTACTGTTGATGGACTTGCGGGAATTCAATAAAAATTATTGACTTTCTCAGATTCAAATGTAATGCATATTGCAGTAATAGGAGTATGTCTAATGGAGAGAGGTTCCAGATATTCATTAGCTAAAGAGTTGTTTTTCTCTCACCAACTAAAACTTCAATCACAAATTGCTCTCAGATGAGACAGCATGCACTGTAGCAATAATAATTTTAATTACCAAAATATACAGGTTTGTCTCTGTTTATTCCCCCTCATGGGCACATTTGTTTGGGCTGGTTATACAACAAAACTTTCTACATCATATTCTTCACATATCTATGGAATAACACCACTGATGAAATTAAATGACACAGTCATTTATATCTTGTGTTGTTTCTTGCTATTTCAAACTTCAACAGTAGCTTAACACTTAAAAATCTGTTATTTTGCTAACATCTGGTGGTTAATTTCTGTCTTCAAGTGAGGTCAAAAGTGCAACTGTCAACAAGAATGGGTCAGTGAAACAATACTTTTCAGCTTGGTTAAGTAAATCTTTAAACATATGTGATCTCCATAATTCTGTCAGTAGTCTGAGCCAACAGTTGAACAAATTCATATTTAGTCACCTCATTTACTCATGCCTTCAAGGCCTCTACTTAAGATTACGCTAATTTATGTATCCTGGAGATATTTGCATTGTTAGTCTCATCATCAAAACAGTATTAAAAAAGAAAAGTCAGCATCCTGCAAATTGTTAAATGTAACACAACAGATTTTTAGTACTATAATGAGATGATGTGACAGCTAATTATAATTTAGCTTTTTCCCTAGCATTCGCCAAAGCATTCATGAGTGCAACACTGTTTAGCAATGTTTCTCCCAGTGATTTGCCTCAGCATGGAGGACTAGACAGGGTTATAACAGTCTGTGCAACTATAATGAGGATATGGCTTTGTTATTCACTTAAGCCTCTAGCAGAGCAAAATGCCTCGGACATAATTGCCATTGAATGGAAGCGGTTTATTTAACATTATTTACCACTTCTATTTAATAGTTAATATTTGTTACAATATGAAAATTCCTTCCTTTTTTTCAATCCCACCAGGTTTGTGAGATTAACAGCTAATTTAGTAAAGTATACAACTGGAGGCTGCTGTTAGTTTAGAAGTCAGTGCTTTCTGTTTCTTACTGGAACACGATACTTCTGAAAATGCTGTAACATTGTCATTTTGAAAAGAACATGAAGGAAGTCAGTCTTTCAACAATAATAACATAGAAATACAGGCAGTGTTGCATGATGACATTTAAGCAGTCTACAATATCCCTTGAAGGATAATGTAAATAATATTCAGATGAAAACTAACCTATCTCTGGTGAAATGAAGTAAGGAATAGGGTTGTTTTTGGGGCGTGGAAGATTCGGTGGAGGGCGGGTGACGATGGCTATATAGTAAGATTTATGCATGAGTTTGGTTTAATGGTATCAACACAGGCTGTTGGAATGGCTTCCCACACCATTTCAGCACTCTGGGAGAGATGGTTCAATTACTGCGAGGGGAGCTGGAGGAGTGCACCACGTGTGAGACACTAGACTGACAGCTATTTAAGAGGCAGCCTCGTAAAAGAGATTTGTGCCTATCTCAGCTGGTGCGGTACTGGTGCGAGCTTCAGTGGAGGGGTCTGCAGCACTGAGCCTCTTTGCCGCTCCGACCCGCCTTAATCTGCAGGACTGAGTGCTCCCCCCCGCATTATGGATCATTTAGTAAAGCCATAAAAGCTGAGGTGTTTTCACATGAAAAGTTATTTCTTCACTACTTCTACTGTGATTCATTCCTCTCTCATCCACATAAATGCCCCAGGAGAGAGAGTAGGGGGGGGGGTGAGTAAGAGAAAGGAGGGTGGGAGAGAATGAAGTATAAAGGGGAGAAAAATCTGTCATATCATAAAAGTCAATGGCCTGCTTACAGTCATCCTCTTTGAGATCTCTACAAGGATTTAGGGATATTTTTCATATCTCCTGACAGAGATTGTAAATCGAATATTTGTTAGCCTTTGAATTTGTGTCTTTTAATAGATCAAATCACTATTTGTTTTCTAGACTATATTGTGGGTCAGGCAGTGTAGAATGTCAACTTTAAATGTTAACATCTCATCATTTTTATGCATTTGTCTCTAAACAAACAATGACAAAAAGTTGTCAACTCTCTCACATTTAGCTACAGAAACCTTATTTGTTCAGAAGCCTTTCTATACTAAAAAAAACTGAAAAACAAACAAACAAAAAATACCTTCTAGTAAAACACATATATAAAAAAATTATGGTTAATTTATTGGATTTGATAAGCCCCTTGTATCTGCAGGCCAGGTATCAACATCATTGTTTTGTATACGGTGTATTCCTTGCACAGTGTCAAAATGTTTAATGTACAAGAAAATAAAGACCATGCCACGTCCATGCTTCTCAATAATGGAAAAGTGAGAGCCTTAATCAATTTCACAATTGTGAATCTCCCATGCCTCCTCACACACTGAATCATACATTCTCCCTCTCTCTCTCGCTGTTCCCCCCTCCCCCAGATACACACTGATTCATACACATGACCACACACACAGATCAGCCAAAATCAATTATGTCAAGCACTGTGGTTGAGCACATAATGGTGGATGTTACTGGTCATATACATAAAGGTGGTTGGCAGAGAATATTGATTGTAAGTTGCTCCTGCCTTGTCGCATTGCTCTCTCCTGTGATCCTGCTGCTCCAAATGTCTCATCTTCGGTTAGCATGACAGGCCCCGGCTGTCCTAATGGTGACTGCAGCAATTTGCAGCCTCCTGGGCAACCTCTCTGGACCACAGCAACAGGAAGGGTGATTATTACTTTAATCCCCTTGTGGAGTTCTCACATTACATACAAAAGCAGTGGGAAATTATCTCTAATGCTGACTAGAAAGAGAGAGAGGAGGGTGGGGGAAGAGAGAAGAGAAAATCTAAGGGAATAAGATGTGTTGTTTGTTTTGAACGACTTGTCCACAAAGGTTTCCCTACCCAAATGGTTTAGTTTGTTGCAATATAACCTCTAAGTTATTGGTTTTAAGCTATGATTACCTGCATATGTACAGGTCATTTATCAATTGATATGTTCTAACTGACGGCTTTTGACATATTTTTTATAGCTGGATATCATTTGCAGTGTCTAGTGAGTTACTTGCTACTGATGAAACAACTAAAACATGCAAAAAAAACCCAGAGAGGGTCAAGGTGAACATGTGACTTCGCTATGAGCTGACTGGCTGTTAAAAGAAGTGACGTGCATTACATTCTAAAACTAGCCTCTGGCATCTTGAAAAGCTGAGTCGCAGGCGATGTCATGTTATATATTTTGTGTGTACATCTAACATCGAAATACTTTCATACACAGTGATAGATAGGGCAGTGACCTTCACGAAGACACTTAAAAAGAACATTCTGCAATACTTATCATATGCTGCTCTCTGGGCTTTCAGTCTTGTCAGTCTTTTTTACCTTACTTCAGGTATTTTAGGAAGCAGCTGTGAACTATATGTATTTTGCACGGCCATTTGGTCTAAAGACAAACTGCTACAGCATACATAATTAAAACTATCCTTAAAACTGCACAGGGTGTTGGTGTGGCATTTACAGAGATAACATGCCTTGAGGTATAGAGGAATGCAAGAAAGCCTCAGATGCTGACATTTGTTTGGCAGATAAAAGTGCAAGACATTGTCTTAAAATATATCTCTGTTGCTTTATGGCTTTTTTGTGGTTTGTCAGTTTTTCCAACCTGGCTTTATATATTAGACTGTGTCTTTGATAGAAAATAGGATAAATGTCAGTTCAAGGCTACCAGGGTGTTACTTTGAACTTGTACACTATATCAGCTCATGTCATTAGTAGATAATAGCTCAGGATAGTGGTCAGCTTAATGTCTGTTATCAGACTGCTATCTGCTTGCCTGTTGTTCTTTGGACACTGTGCACTGACTTGTCAGTCAGTGTTACCTGAGGTTAGAGGCTATGGCGTAGACGTCATGTCGTGCCACATCACTGCCACTCAGAGGTCCCGAGGTCCTCTCTAATGGAACCACATCAATCACAGGATTAGCTCTGTGGAAACTTTTCACCCTGTTGTGATTCCACCATCAAGAGCTCCCCCATTTCCACCCGACTCCCTCGTTGTCACCCGACCTTTGAGTGGTAGGAAGGGTTGTCTGCCTCAGTGACTAAATGATTTTAAACCCAACACACTGTGCTACTTAGTCAGTCAGCTCGCACAAGGACTGAAAAAAACAGATAGATCGATGTCTTAGAATGCATGTTGTAACACGGTGTAATACTGATTTCAAATTGGAAAAGGCCTGTCTTTATTACTTCAATATTAGCTGGGCGTGTGGAGCATTAGCATTAGCTTGGGGTGCCACTGCCAATAATGTCTCTGCAGTATGTGTCTTAGATATTGTCTCTGAAAGCTCAATCTATCCAATGCTTAAAGCAAGTATTATGCAAGAATTGGTATTTTTTGTGACTTGGAATGTGAGTGCAATTCACCCTTATGGACAGCTGTGCACACATTTGTTGACAAGCTGAAGGATTTGGATTTGGATTTGGTGAGCTGACTTGGCTTATGATGAAACTAGCGAGTCGACAACTTTGCTAACACAGCCAAACATCAAGCAAGTGCAACAACATAAGACATAGCAAGCCAGCTAATATAACTTACTAGCCAATGACTTAAAGCCAATCCGGTCTGACTAAAAGCTGGGCAAAAACTAAAAGCTCTTGTCCAACCTCATTCTCTCGTTTTCTCTTCTTAGCTTCCTCCATCAACATCCTCTTTGGTCTCTTCGCCTCTGCAAAGATGTGCATACCGAGGATAAAGTGCTAGACCCATGTA